>BQNB010167380.1:0-14005 GCA_026074375.1 Tanacetum coccineum
GTTAATTTTTGAGCTTAAGATAAGCTAAGTAAAAAGAACCTTATGGGCTTAAGACCTAAAAACAGATCTAATTTGAACATCAAAGAACATATTTCAACAATCAAAAGTGAGTTTGAAATTCAGGATAAGCTAGAAAATCAATTTGAAAAGGCTGTTTTTAAAAGAAAAAGACACTTGACAAAATTTAGTGTGATAAAACACAAGTAAACCTAAAGGTACTTAAACTACTGCATTATGACAATAAAAAGGACACTAAAACAAGTTGAAAAAGCTGGTTTTGAGAACCTTAGTCTAATAAGCACCATGAACTGTTCTTGAACCACAGATTCCAAATACTTTTTAGAAAAAGCTTAAAACAAACATTAAGACTTAAAACCTTTGAAAAACTAATTAAAAACAACTTAAGAAAGCTGGTTAAAGTCAACCAAGTGACCCAAAAGGTTTTTTAACCAATTTTACCCACTTTGAGGTCTTAAACCAAACACCCCTTTAAGTTTGAAAAACCCAATTTAAGCTTGATTTACAAAGATTTAAGCAAAGAAATTTAAAGACAGATAGTAACAAAGCAAAGCTAAGCAAAGAAAAGCAAATTTCAAGCAAAGATAAGCATTAAAATAAGCAAATAAGAAATAAGCAGTTTAAGAGCAATAATTGACAGTTTTAAGCAAAAACTTGAACAAAGGACATAAAAGCAATAAAAAAGGACAAGTAAGCATAAAATAACATTAATAAACAACAATAAGCAGGAATAAGCAGTAAATAAGCAAATGCACAGTAAATAAGCAGAAATTTAAAAAATAAGAAAAACTCACAAGTGTCCAAGCTTTTTGGCAAGACAATAAGCCCTCAAATGGCTTATTAACCTTTCCTATAGCTTCCCAAGAAGCACTAACCCAAGGCCATCCAGAATTTACCTTGCTCCATTGCTTTTGACAGATCCCATTTTTTTGTGATTTTTGGATTTTTAAGACAGAAATGAAAACAAGTGCTTATATAAGCTTTTAATAAATCAAAAGCTTATACAAGAGCTTAAAAACAGTATTTAAATGACAAATAAGGTAAAAGACAATATTTAAAGAAAACTTAAACTTTCATTAACTTAAGAAAATTACAATGCAAGTATTTAAATGACAAGTAATTAAATGACAGAAAATTAAAATTGCAATATTAAAAATTGGACAAACTTTGTTAATACAAATTTGGACTTAACAAAAATTCGACCAAAGATAAATAAGCTACACTACCCCTATATATACTAAAAGCTTCAAAGGTCTTGGTCCTCTTGTTGTGTTTCTTCTGTGAGGAGAAAGAGAGGTGTGTTTCCTTTGTGATGGAGTTGCATAAGTCATCTCAGCCCTTCATTTTTCTTTGTCCCCAAGTCAAACGATCATAACCCTTCATTCCTTGTCTTTTTCATTAACCAATGGTATTCCAGGGGATTGCCAAGGTGGATGTGGAGTGTAGTGAGGTGGGGTGAGGGTTTGAGAGTGAAGTTTTTGGCTGGTTGGAACAGTAAACGAGATGGGGGAAAGAGACAATGAACAGGGTATTGGCGGGAAAGTTGAGTTATAAGGGTGCAAAATGAGTGTTTTTGGTATATGGGTAAAAGTTTGTGGGAGTTGCAACTTTGGTCCCTCATCTTATATAGTTGAATTACATGGATGGTCCTTTGTGGTGTAGAATGTTTAGGGGAGTTGGCAAGTTTCACCCATTGAGGTATGTGAAGAGAGTTTGCACCCCCATATCCTTGAAGGACTAATTTTGATTAACAGTTAAAGGGAGTATATGGGCTAAGGCTGTTAAAGGGGATTGGGCTTAGGAATGGGCCTAGGTTTTTAAAAGGGAATTAGGCCGTTTGCTTCTAAGTTCTTGATACAAATGACTTAATCGGACTAACCCCGGCCCATTAGATGGGTGCTGTGAGGGTCCATTAATAAATTCTTCAATTATAACACGAAGCTTCGTTTTGACTTTGACTTCGGTTGACTTTGACTTTTTCACGCTCTTCCATTCCGTGCTCGGTTTTGTCCGTTTTCGCTTCGTTTTTAGTCCTTTTGTCGGATATCCGTTTCCTGCACAATATAAGTAAAAACATACAAATACAATGTATTTTTGGTACGTTTTTGGGTCATTTAAGTTCGGTTTTAAAGGTTAAAGGTATGTGTATTTAGGCACATACCAAAATCCCCCATACTAAACTATTGTCGTGTCCTCACACAATGCTATAAGTAAACACTTAAGAAAACTGAGAATCTCGATCCTCTTCGACTAATACTCTCGAAAAAGTAGCTAATGTTTTTATCAGGGATTTAAAGAATCAATAGCTTTAAAAAGCCCCGTTTTTACTATTTTTTTAAATATTTACACTTACTACTACTAATATTTTTGTATTTTTTTCTTTTTCTCATTTTTTGTACTTTTCATTTCAAGCAACTAACTAACATGTTTGACTTTCGTTATTTTATAACTTTTAGGGATCATAGAACAAGAAATATTTTAATCCTAAAATGCCCCAAAAAGGATAAATTCAATTCATTCGTTCCCAGATTATTTCACTTATTGCCAAGAACCAAGCTTAAAACGAAATCACCGTTAAAATATAAGTTAAGATACTAACACTACTCAATATTTGTATACTTGTAAACTTTCACTCCCGATAATTAGTATATATATTAGGTGAATGTGCCATTCGAATTTCAACATTGGGGGGGTGAGGGGGGGGGGGGGGTGTAGGTTGGTATCAACGGTATTGCAAAATTCATGCTTCAGCGTATCCAACCCGAGAATAATGAGTTTGAAGTCAAGATCATCCCTATTGTAGCGACTTTCCGTCTGGCACATCCCAACCTAGCGGCTAGAGTTACCATGCCAATTGACACCCCACAGAGACTAGTAACGGGACTGATACACGGACCTTCAGTTTACAAGAGACTCATAGGTTTCCCAGCAATACAATATCTTATTTAGAACAACCATAAACACAAGACGAATAGTCATAGTTCAAACAATGCATATTAAATTTAAGAAATAAGAGTTTTCCCTAAATTTATACAACCCACATATTGCACTTAACATTAATATTGCCATGATACAATTGAAATCCTCGACCTTTTAGAAGGCTGCAACAACGGTTGTGAGCCGGCAAGATGCAACAAACTTTATCGTTCTCGATTATTATACTTATACTATGGTGCTTACTTTAGCAGGCTGTAACATACGGTTTGTGAGCCGGCAAGATGCAGCAAACTTTTTCAGCCCATGTTTGATATTATTACCTTTATTCCATCAATTTTTTTTCATTACACTTTATATTACCACGATATAGAGAAAATTTCTTTTTAGAAAATTTAAGTATAAATTTGAACTAAAATTATTGATATCATCCATACTTCAAAAATTGTTGATTTAAGTTTAATTTTCGAAAAGAGCACGTATTATTAGTCCGGTTAAAGCTTATGGGAGAAAAAGCCACAAACTACACTTATTGAGCACTTAAGATTTCAAATATCCTTGTTTAGCATCCAACTCTAGCTTAAACTCTAATTCATTTTTTCGATCTTCTCGCAAAGACCGCGAAATGCTTATCTTAAAAGTTAAGGAACAAGCTATAGCTCAACACGCCGATCGCGTCAAAATTTATCTCGTTCTAAAACACAGAGGAAATTCAAAATATGACAAAACACTTATTTTGTTTTTGAAATTTTTTAAATTTTCATTTTTTTGGTATTTTGGTGTAAAAACGTGATTAACAGAAAACAAACGACTGCCATCAATAATCAAAATCGATAGATCCCCCCTACTAGACTAAACATTTCCTCAATGTTTTAAGAAGTGGCTTTACGTAAATCCTAAGCGTTTATTAGTATGCTTGAAAGATAAAATGTTAGTCATAAGAATTGGATATTGGATTCCCAGAAATGAAGTTGAGGAATTAAAGCTCTAGTGAACTAAGAAAAAAAAACCCGCGAGCACACGATAGGCTTCAAAAATCCGGGCCAATCCTGGACATACAACAAAAACAAAAGCAAGGAAAATGGAAGAGGCGAGTGCCACACACATAAACAAAACACATATTCATACATTAGACAACCATACTACTACTACGTTAGGCTATATAAGCATAGGTTGCCACCTACGTAAGTGCTTGTTATAAGGTCACTGTAGCTGACCCTGAGTCCCCCCCATAGCTTAGTTGTCACGTTGGATAGAAATGTGGAATGACGAACACCTAAATTAGGAGTGTTGTCTCCATGAATCAACATCAGAGATTCAGAAAATCTGGAAATGAAATTCAAGCCTCGATGTGATAGAAGAAGGAGGAGATTTCTCCCTTATAAACTAGAAAAACCGAGATTGAAAACGTTTGTCATTCATTTTCGGATGAAAAATGAAGTATAAGTATCAACACGGGAGAAAGAGGGCAAGAAATCTCGGGATTCGATTTCAATGCAATATCCCCGGATCGTACTCTTGTATCTATCTCGGAAGAGAGAACCATCAGATCAGATCAAGATATCATTATGAAAGGAATGAAGTCGAAACCCAATAGAAGGGCGGGATGGGTGGGCAAAATATTAGGCACATCCACGGGGATGTCTTCCACCACATCAATGGTTGAATCTCCCGAATCGGGATAATCAACATGAAATGATTCGAACTCGGGAAGGGAAGTAGATTATTGTCACCATCCAGTTGACATCATCACGTCCTCACTACCACGAGTGTATTGATTCATCCGACCTAAGATATATATCGATCTTCTTCCCTAAAGAGAGTCACTATCCTTAACAGGGATATTGGAAATGTGGGAAGGAGAACTCGATGAAATATTAAATGTTTGAAAGCTTCCTTCCGGTGGTCGGGGAGAAGAGTTATCGTAAAGCAAACTTTCCAAAAACAAAATATCACCCTCCGGATCAAGGTTGATAGCTCTCTATTAACAATTCCCGGTGGAATTGTTTTGAGTTCACCGGCGAACTCATCGAAGAGAGAATCAATCTTAGGAGAGGAAGCCATCAAAGTATCGCGATTGAGTAATGATTCAAGAAGATAAGACTCGGTATCAAAACGATCATTTTTCGGAGTAGAATCGAGGTCTTCATTATGAATCAGATTAAACTCACTAGAAATGATTTCCTCGTCAAGATCAAAAAGAGGGTTCGAATAAGTTATAAAACTCATTTCGTGAATAACCTCCTCATGACTTGATTTGTCATCACTAGAGGTAGAATCGTCGAAGAGAGGATTGGAAAACGTCAAAAAATTTGTCGTTTGAGAATCATCACAATCGGGCACATCACACTCGCATTCATCCTCGGACTCACTTGGGTTTTGGACAAGGTTCTCAACACTAGACTTTATGAATTCGTCCGATTCCGTTTCCGGAATTGTGTCAAGATGCTTGTCCACCATGATGAGAGAGTCCATTTTTGGTGAATCGGGTGTGATTGCGGTAGAACATGTCATGAGATATTCTTGTGTTGCAAAAGAATACTCATCGTCGTCATCATCATAAGATGAGGTAGGCAAATTCCAACTTGGAGTATTAATATATTCTGCCAACTCCTCGTTTATACTTTGCAAATCTTGAACAAGTTTGCTAAGCAATTCTTGTACCTCCTCGGATTGAGCATGCTTAACTTCAAAAAATTTGTCCCAAGCTTGCGTTAAAACCTTCGGTGTTTCCCTAAAAGAAATACGATCAAACTTTTTTAAAAAGTTTTGTATTGATTCCATTAGGTCTTCACGGGCATGCAACATTTCCGCACTTGTTTCTTGACGAGGTTGATGAATGACGGGAAACTGCGGGGGTTGGGATTGGTCAAAACCGAAAGAATTAGAGTTGTAAAAATTTTGATTCATCGGTTGACATTCAAAAGTCGCATGAGGACCCCCGCAGTTTTCACAACAAAGATATTGTTGTGGAAAAGTTGGTGAAGTTTGTGGAAAAGTATCAAAGTTTTGATTGAAACACGGGTCCGGATTGTAGACAAACGGGACCTGAGGCGGACAATCGTAACCATAGTGAGCATCGTTCCCACATAACTCACAAAAATACGTATCGTACTGGGGTTGTGGAGGGTGGTAAGAAAAATCACCATAATGAGCATCGATCCCGCAAAATTCACACAAGATGGGTTGAGAGTGTGTGGGGTGGTGAGAGAAATTTGGAGATTCGTTAAAAGAGTACAGAGTTGAAAAATCAATTGGATTTTCACCTCCATAAGTACAGATTTTACAAATTCCATTAATAAAATGACGATCGCATTCTTGGCACGTACACGAATAATAATAAAAGTCATAGAACGTCTACGGTTACGACGTTTCGGGTTTGAAGTGGTTGGATTAGAAGAAGAATTACCAACGAGATTAGAAGAAGAACGAGTGCGCATGCACTAAAAAGATTAAAAGAAAAATATTTTTGGTTTTTCAATTTATTTCACAATTTATTTTAATGGACAAAACGAGATCGAATAACTTAAACCAATAATCGACAAGCTTCACGGTAGCTCTTTAAAAGAAAAACGCACAAAGGAGCGGAGGAGTAGGAAAGCGCGAAGCTATTAAAAACCTTTCTCCTTTAGGGTCGTAGTTCCTCGGAACAACCCTCCTTATACCCCTCTTAGAGTTTGTTAAACTTTTAAAGGTGAGTCGTACGTCGCAAGTGACACAAAGGCAAGTTTTGAATCTTTTGTTTGGGAACTTATTATGATAATGCTCAAGTTGAGAGCATTATATTGATGATGATTTTTATTTCTTGATTAAGGACAATTTTTTTATGTTTTTGATTTTTTTCTTGATTTTATCTTATACTAATACTAATAAAAGAAAATGAAAAATATTTTTGTATTTTTTTTGTATTTTTATAAATAAAGGAAAATATTCACAAACGGGAATGAGAACTTCACGAGGGAAGGGTCTTCAAAAACTAATCTTCAAACGTATTCACGAAAATCGCACACACCTCCCCGGCAGCGACGCCAAAATGATAACCAAAGACTTCTTACTATATATAAATATAATATAAATATATAAATATATAATAATAATCAATAATTATAATTTAATTATAGTATACGTATTCCAAAAGACTCAAAAAATTCCTTTTGACCAAAGGAAAATCAAAAATCTATCGGGTCGTTTCCCAACGAGGCGTGAATTGAAAATCAGGTACGTTTGTGATCGCATTTTTAAATGGTTTAAGATTTTTGGATTGGGATTTTAATTCTACACTTAAAATGAAAAAACGAATAAGGGAAACCTAAAAACGAAAGCAAATAAGGCTTAAAAAACCTAAAAACGAGAACGGGATCCTAAACCCGTTCTTTAAAAATCGAAATTCTAAAATTTTAACCCTACGAAAACAAATCTAATTTTCCTAGGTACTAAATGATAAAAAAAATTCTAAAAAAGAATTATATTTTTTGACTTTTTAATAATTTTTTATGAATTAAAAACTGTTTTAAAAAGAAAAATTAATTAAAAATAGTAAACAACTTTGGAAAAATCTGAAAAAATGGGGAAAAGTACTTTGAAAGGTGTTGGTTTTATGAAAAATAAAAGTAAGTTACCAGCTTATTTGAATAAGCTGGTATTAAGCTAAAAGTGGCTTATAAGCGAAATAGGCAAAAAAGGTATTTAAATTAAATGGTGTGGCATACAACCAGATGGCCCTACTGGTGCCGCTGGTTAGAATGTGTTGGGTGTGGGACGAGTGTGTGCTATAAAGGAGGTCACAAGGTCGAATCCTTGTGGCTTTCTTTTTTGAAAAATATTATTTTTTAGTTTTTTTTTTCAAACTTATAAAATAGATAAAAATAAGCAAATTTAAAAAAGTGAGTTTTTACAAAAAGTTAAAATAAGCACAACAATAAGCAAAGTTAAATGACAGATTTTACTTTTTACACTAAGGCATACAAGGGCTTAACTGTAGGGACAATTTAAGCACAAATAAGCTGGTAAACAGATAAATAAGCTAAGGAAGATCCTACTCTACTCCTAATAAGCACTTCTAAGCTAAATGAGCAAGTTAAAATAAGCAGAAAAGCAAGAATAATCAAATAAGCAACATAGGCAAACATAGTCAATCACACAGCCTATGGACACTTTTTGGCTTATTTTTAAGCCTTAAGAAGGATCCTTATAGGTATGTGAGATATATGAGCTTAAAGCTTATCTTGGTGGCTTTCTAAATCAGCAATCAAAAGATGGTTTGAATCTTAAATAAGCCAAGAAAAAGTTAAGTAAAAAGGGCTGTGACACTTCAGCATATGCTGATTTTTTTGGACTTTTTTGAAAAGACAAAAGGCAAATTGCAGCCTATAAAATAAGCTAGAAAAAGTCTTTTAAAAAGTAAAACAAGTTAAAACAGATGAACTATGATCTCTAGTGAGTTTATGCTCAAAAATTCAGAAGCTAAAATCAATTTTAACTATACTAAAAATGAATTTGAAAAAGGGACTTTTGACTTAGAAAAATGGAACGACAGATTTTGACTACACAAAAGTAAACCAAAAGGACTTGACTCTACTGCATTAGTACATCAATAACAACACTAAAACTAGACTCAAAAGCTGGTTTTAAAATCATTAACCAAATAAGCACTTATGGACTGTTTTTGGACCACTTGATTTTAAAGAACCTTTTAGAAAAACTTAAAAACAGACTTTTAACACTTAAAACCTTGAAAATAGCTTAAAATCAACTTAAAAATGTTTACCAAAAGTGGCCAAGTGACCAAAATGGATTTTTTACACAGTTTTGACCCGTTTTACCCCTTATGCCAAACACCCCTTTAAGTTTATGAAATCCTTTTTAAAACTGATTAAGAGAGTTTTAAGTTAAGGTTTTTGAAAACAGATGACCAATAAGCAATCTTACACAACTTAAATAATAATAACCCAAAAATAAGCAGTTAAATAAGCAAATAAGAATTAAGCAAGTAAAAGGCAAATAAAGACAGTTTAAGGTAAAATCTCTAACAAAGAACATATAAACAACAATTAAAGACACATAAGCATAAAAACAACAATAATAATCAAAATAAGCAAGATATAAGCAGAAATAAGCACATGAATAGTAAATAAGCAAAATTTGAAAAAGTGAACTTACAAGAGTCCAAAGCTTATGGGCAAGACAATAAACTCTCAAACAGCTTATAACAACCTATATGCTTCCCAAGAAGCTCTAAACCAAGGTCATCCACAATAAACCTTGCTCCTTGCTCTTGACAGTTTTTGTGACTTTTTTTATTTTTGGACATAAAAGTAAATAGGCTTCTATATAAGCTGTAACATCCGGTAATTTTCGGATTTTTAAATGACTATTTTACCCTTTGACTTTTCGGGTCTGACTTGATTTTTTTGACTTTTGACTTTGTACGGTCACATAAAAGCGATTACCGCGTAGCCGGTAAATTCCTGAAAATTATTTAAATAATAAATCATATTTATTATTATTTATCTCTCATTACGAATTTAGTTTTCAAATTTATTTGAAAAGAAACGAGAAAATATATGTTATTCCTAAGTTGATTTATCAAAAACGAGCAGCTAAATCACGTTTTCATTATTCGGACTCTAAAGCAATTTGATGTAAAACGACATTCCTGACAACTTTTCAGTTTTGACCGAGACCCGAAAACAGTCAGAAAGTGACTGAAATGCCCTCGCAAGATTTAGAAACGAGAAAATAATTAAATTATAATTAATTTACACTTTTTATTAAATAAAAATATTTAATAAATTAGTCATCATTTTATTCGAAAACGTTTGTTGATAACGCGAATATACGGGTTAGAAATTTATTTTTATTTTTACTTTCGGACAAGACATAACCGGGTTTCCAAATAAATAACGAATATTTTTATAAATGTTATAAAAATATTTATGAAATACTATCAAATGAATACTCGTTTTTATGGGAAAAATGATTTGGAAAACAATGGCGCAAGTTTCGTGACTTGAATCATCCGTTAAGTCGCTCAAACGAGTCCCGAACCGCTTTTTATCAAAACTACATTAAAAACTTACAGTTTTAACCCTAGACTATGTGTGACTTGTCACTTTTCATTATAACTTTTAATATATATATAAAGTTATAACTTTTTAATTTCATTTCATTTTTTACAAAACACATACATGCCATCTCTCTCTCTCCCCACTTCCGGCCAGCCACCACCCGCCGCCGCCGGCCACCATGCTGCCGCCGCCGGAAAACTTTTCCGGCGGACTTTTCCGGCCGAATCCAAAAAGGTTTCTCTTTACCCGATCTACCCGATCCCCCTTGTCACGCGCCTCCACGCGCCGCGCCGCCCCTCCCCCTCTCCGGCAGCCGCGGCCCCGTCACCACCGCCATGGCAGCCGCCGCTGCTGTCACCATCACCACACCACCGCCATCATCCCAATACCACCATCATCATCATCACAGCTAGCACCATAGGGTGCGTGTGGTTTATTTAAGCACCAAAAGGTGCTTTGGGTTTCGGGACAGCCACCGCAAAAGGGTGGGTTTGGGTGGCAGCCACCCAAATAGGGTGCGTTGGGTTGCGGGTCAGACCCGCAAGGGTGCGTTCGTTTTTCGGTCAACACCATCACCATGGGCGCGTTTGGCTATTAAACAGCCATGGGATGTGTTTGGTTTCGGGTCAGCCCCGCACAAGGGTGCGTTGGGTTTGTGGGTTGCACCACGAGGGTGCATTTGGTGGGGCAGCCACCCCACAAGGGTGCGTTTTGGTTCATATCACCACAAGGGGCGCGTTTGGATGGCTGGGTACACCAAAATAGGGTGCGTCGGTTTGACAGTGGCACCATCAAGGGTGCGTTTGGTTGTTAATACCACCCTAGGGTGCGTTGGTTTGGTATTTGCACCGACCAGGGTGCGTTCGGTTTGGTATTTGCACCGACCAGGGTGCGTCTGGTTCTTATACTCGCACAAGGGTGCGTTTGGTTTAATGACAAAGCGAAAGGGTGTGTTTGGTTTAGGTTATAACAACAGCGGGTGTGTTTGGATGGTTGTTTAACAGCCATGGGGGTGCGTTTGGTTTGGCAGACACCGCAAAGGGTGCGTTTGGTTGGCAGATTATACACCAAGGGGTGTGTTTGGTTGGGCAGTTGCACCCAAAAGGGGTGTTTGGGTTAGCAGTTTGACGATTAGGGTGCGTTTGGGATAGCAGAATTGTACAAAAGGGGGCGTTTGGGTTAGCGAAACAACGAGGGTTCGTTTGGTTTATACACTTGACTAATAAATATAACACGAGACTTTATAAATTATAAATCGGAACTAAAATGGTGGTTAATGGTTAAATAAATATGGTATTTATTAATTTGTTTAGTTATAAATATATATAAATATATATTTAAAACACGTAGATATTTTGCAACGCGCGGTTTGTTGAAAAGTGGAAAAGAAAACATTAGGTTTTATAAATATGGGGAAACGTTATATAACCGGGAAGGTCATGACGAAATTTATATAACTTTTTATATTTAGTAATGTTTTACTAAAGCCTCTATTATTTTAGAAACCGATAAAAGGGACTAAGTTATATTTTAAAGATATAATAATTTGTATTATACAATAACCGGATAAACGAACGAAAACTATACTTTTACAATGAGATAACTATTTTAGACACGACTCGTCGAGGAAACGAAATATAAATTTATAAAATATTATTTTATATTTTATAATTGTCAGCTAGAAGATAACATAACAATTGTTGTAAAAACTTTACAAACATCGTTTAAACATAAGTGGTAACCTTAAAACGTACGTTTACGCCTATGCAAGAACTTCTTATTTAATTAAGTGGTGATTTCGGAAACGGGTCAAACTAATTGGTTTAATCATTTACTCACACTTATTATCTAATACCTGCAAAGCATTATATACGTCACATTAATCTTTGGATTGTTTGTCTTTATTATATAATTTACGGTATGAGTTATATAAGGGTTTATTTATCATATGTAATATATACAGAATATATTACATACTTTGCGTTCACTTTTCAATTTATTTATTTAACCAACTAGCAAACTATTACAACTTGGAAATCTAAATCTTTATCAACGTATCGCATTGATGTGACCATTCATCGGGAAACCCAAATACCTTATCCTAGGCTAGTGGGACTTAGCCGTTAAGATTAGTTGCAACTTCTTGATCGAGCTGCTTCGTCTTCCGTTCGTGTTGTGCATATTAGATGTCTATATGTCAATCATTTTACATCATCAATGTGAGTTTATAGCCCCACGTTTTACTTGTTTACATATATTTTTAGGGTGAGAACATGCTTGTTTACAAATGCATTTACGTGGTTGATTACAAATTGGTTCACATACTCATTTACATAGCTCGCTATGGGATATATTACTTGTCTTCTTTTTTGGTCACAAATATATGTACTTTACTTTTGAAATGATTACGGATTAGCTTAAGCGGATTGAACTAATAACAATACAGTACTGCCCAGGTGTTCTTGAAGGGGACACTGGTAACGGGAGTACATATTCTTTAAATAAAGGCCTGGGTGTTCTTAGAGGGGACACCTGTGATGGGTATATATATATAAGTCTACGTTACAGCTTCATGAACTGTAAATCACTTAGAGGGTGAGCGCGAATTTAAAGAAATAAGCTCTATCGCGGTGTGATCCCCGTTTGGGTGATTAGCTATCACTTAGGCAAACAACAATGTTTTTTTTTTTGTTAATAAAAAGGTAGAGTTGAATGTGGGGGTTCCATGTTGTCTACGCGAATGTTATAAAATAGATCTATTCGGGATTGACAATCCCCGTTCGGGTGATTAGCTATCACTGGGCAAACGAATGTTATAACATGTCGGATTATGATTGGTTGGGCCTACAGGGCCCACAATACTTACATATGAACTCTTACTGTTATATTAGTGCATCGGTTTCATGAACTTAGAGTAATTGTAATCATTGTTTTATACTCTCATGGATATTTACTGTGCCTTGAATAAAGTGGCAATACATACTTGAAATATTTTGATGATATATGTATAAATATCATACATGCTTTGAACAATTGCGATACAACGATCATACGTATATTTTTGTGACTATTTAGGGATTTAAATGGTCATGTATGCTCTACAACTGTTTGATTTCTAAAAATCATACATATATTTTGGAAAGACATTTAAGGATTTAAATGGTCATGTATGCTCTACAACTGTTTGATTTCTAAAAATCATACATATATTTTGGAAGGACATTTAAGGATTTAAATGGCCATACACACGTTGGAAACCTTTGGTTTATCATTTATATTTAAACAAACATATGAACTCACCAACTTTTTGTTGACGTTTTTCTCAGGTGAATTAGATGCTTGGATTATCTGATGTGCATTGGAGTCTAAATTGACAAGATTTCATACTTGGATTTATACTTGCATACAAATGATCAAATCTCATTGTATTGCTTTCAAGCTTTTTATGGTGATGCAATGATGGGACCAATGTTATATTAATTTCAAGAAAATCAACGAGACTACTTTTCAAACAACACATTTAGAGGTCGTTCTTTTGTATCTAGCGCTGTGTATTATGAAGTAACGCCCCTGGATATACATTCCGCTGCGACCCGTTTTTTGGGGTGTTACAGATTGGTATCAGAGCACTGGTTATAGAGAACTAGATTGCATATTTTATCCTAGACTATAACCGTTTTCACAAATATTGCATCACATCAAACATTTTCAAAGTGCATATACACTGCTTGCTTATGTGCTTACATTACGTGCTGCATTAAGTGCTTACATGTCATACATATATATGATATATATATGCTTGCATTCCTTTCGCGTATATCGTACGCTTATTTATATAAGAGTTATTATATAAATACCAGAATATTTTTAAGACATTGTGGGTTGCACAATGGTCTCATTCTACTCGTCAGACATTGTGAGTTAAACAATGGTCTCTAAGAATATTATTTTCTTCATAACTTTATATAGTATCGTATTACGCGAAA
>BQNB010167382.1:1893-14005 GCA_026074375.1 Tanacetum coccineum
AAGTTTTAAAACAAAATAGAAAGTGTATAATAGTCTAGGCGGATTTCATGTATATATTACTAGAGGGACTAAAAATGTATTTTTTGTAAAATAATGGTTCGGGACTCGTTTAGGCTAGTTAACGGTGGATTCAAGACACGAAAGTTGCGCCATT
This sequence comes from Tanacetum coccineum, assembly GCA_026074375.1. NCBI lineage: Eukaryota > Viridiplantae > Streptophyta > Magnoliopsida > Asterales > Asteraceae > Tanacetum > Tanacetum coccineum. The sequence goes on from BQNB010167382.1 coordinate 2,048, forward strand.
GCGTTCGAAATGATGTTTTCCACAAAAATGAGTATTTACATGACTAGTTTTCATAAACGTTTTAAACAATTTGTTTAAAATGTTTATTATTTATTTGGTAGTCATTAGGTAAGTTTCGTCCGTAAAGTGAAACTTTAAGTTAAATGTTCGCGTTTTCAACAAACGTTTTTTCAATATATTTTTAAATAATTTATTAATTATTTTTATTAAATAAATTGTGATAATTAAATATAAATTTAATTATTTTTGTGTCAGTACGCGTTGTTCTTGTTTTTAAAATTTTGCGAGGGTATTTCAGTCATTTTCTGCTAATTTTTGGGTCTCGGGCAAAACTAAAAAGTTGTTCGGAATGTCGTTTTACATCAAATAGCTTTAGAGTCCGAGTTGTGAAAACGTGATTTAACAGGTCGTTTTTGATAGGTCATCTTAGAAATAACATATATCTTCTCGTTTTCAAGTCAAATAAGTTAAAAATAAATTTGCACATGAGAGATATGTAATAATAAATATGATTTATTATCTAAATATGTTCTGAAAAATTACCGGTTACGCGGTAATCGTTTTTATGTGACAATAAAAGATCAAAAGTCAAAAAGTTAAGTCGGACTCGAAAAGTCAAAGGGTAAAATAGTCATTTAAAATTTCGAAAATTGACGGTTGTTACACTACCTACCCCTTAAAGGAATCCCGTCCCGAGATTCGATTCTTGTTAACCTATTATGTGATCAAGAAAATATTTCAGATTTAATAACCAGTTTTTAAACATGGCTTAGATAACTTTAGTCAGCAAAATCAAATGTTCCGGCACTTCTCAATATACCAAAAATTTGGCTAGGTTTGACCAGGATATTTAATCCATCAAAATAGGTATCTCAAAAAAAGATATCATTACATGTCTTATGACTGATACAAACGCGTTATAAAGAAGGTCTCTTAACAGTGAAAGCATCGAAGGAGAAAGTGTAGTCGCGTGAGTATGTCTGTATAAAGTTTTAAAAGTTCAAGGATGGAGTCTCGTTTTTTATGTCGGTAATGTTCGATGATTAATATCGGACGAGGCTAATGGATGTAAGTATTCAACTTACTTGGTAGTACCAGGATGTATCGCGACCTAAGTCTTCGTATTAGTGGCCCGAAATGAATAGTTCGACTATCTCTTTCGTCGATAGGTGTTTATCTGGTTTAAGGGGGTTGCATTATCTATTGGATAAAGTTGTACAAGCTGGGGCCGCTCCAGGACCCAACAACAGCAACCATAACGACAATAACTATAACAAATTGTGATGGGATGCAGAGAGTGAGGGCATTTCGAGAAACAATATCCCCAGAATAAAGTTCAACAAATGGGAGGAGCTCGCGGAGAGCTTATGCGACAGACGGCGGAATATGGTACTCAGTCGTTAGTTCGAGGATGAATCAAATTCATTAGCTCAAGAGCGTACAAGTCGGTTAGCTCCACAAACAGTTCATGATCGTAAAGATTTGTAACAACAAAAGTAATAACTTAAGAATGAGATAAGGTAGTTCTAGGTGAGGCCTTAAGATTCTGCTGAGTGATAAGACACGATTGTGTTTCTAGATCTTTTTAACGGATTTCGGTGATTATCGGGTTCGAGTTCATACCCATGTCATATCGGATACCATTAAGCCCACTCATTTATAATTCATTATTTGCATAAAGAAGCGTCTTAATTTATGTAAATAATGAATTGATAAACTTATGGTTCGGTGATTTACAATTTATTTATTTAAATAAAAAGGCGTCCCAATCCTTTCAAATAAAGAGATTATAAATCATCATACTTAATAATTTCTGATGCAATACGCGTACTCATATAACCTTCAAGGTGGTGGATAACATGACAATGCATTTGTTCTAATGAGTATGGAACAAGTGTTTAAAACTCGTCTTCGGAGACGGGGAGCAAAACAATCAAGGGAAATCGACATAGTGTTCAAAATAGTTAATGAGTACTCGGTTAAAGTAAATAAGATAAAGGTCTTTATAAACGAGTCAACATAGCAATTATCATATCAATCCTTGTATTACAAGTCCCGCCCTTACAAGACTTGTAATACTTAGATTCATACATAATTCTATGTAAACAAAATTATGATGGCTTTCGTGTAATACAATATTGTATAAAGTTATAAAAAAATTTAAAGACCATTGTTTAACTTACAATGTCTCAGAACAAAGTGAGACCATTGTGCCACTCACAATGTCTAAGAAGTAAAATTAGACCATTGTATAGCTCACAATGTATTAAAAAATGTTCTGGTATTTATATAAATAACTCTTATATAAATAAACGTACGATATACAAAAAAGGGATGCAAGCATATATATTATATATATGTATGTCATGTAAGCACTTAATGTAACAAGTAATGTAAGAAAGTAAACAAGTAGTGTGTATGCACTTTGAAAATGTTTGATGTGATGCAATGTTTGTGAAAACGGTTATAGTCTAGGATAAAATATACAACCTAGTTCTCTATAACCAGTGCTCTGATACCAATCTGTAACACCCCCAAAAATGTGTCGCAGCGGAAATATGTCCGGGAGCGTTACTTCATAATACAACAGCACAAGATGCAAGAGAACGACATCTAAATGTGTCGTTTGAAAAGTAATCTCGTTGATTTTCTTGAAATCGATATAACATTTGTCCCATAATTGCATCACAATGAGAAGCTTAAAAGCAATACAACGAGATTTGATCATTTATACATAATTAGAAATCCATGAATGAAATCTTGTCAATTTAGACTCCAATGCACATCAAGTAAGCCAAGCATCTAATTCACCTGAGAAAAACATGCTTAAAAGTGTCAACATAAAGTTGGTGTGTTCATAGATTTTTGTATATGTAAATGTTGAAATCAAAAGATTTATAAAGTATGCATGACCATTTTAATCCTTATAATAGTCGCCAAAAAATGTAAGTGTAAATGTAGAACCGACAGAGTATAGTGTCTACTGCTTCACCACAGTATAATGAAAAGTGTTTAGTAATGAGTAATGTTCAACAAAGTAGTGTGGACCACAAGATTTCCAAAATGTATGTGACTACTATAACAAATACAGTATCATATAAAATGTATCTACTGTTACGCTAAGCGCATGACACCGAAACTAATTTGTGTAGCATATAATATGTCAAGTGTATTCTGCCCTACCGGTGTCTGACCAAGATACCCAATGAGATTTGACATGATATATATCTGTTTATCGGGAGCCCCATGGGTAGTGAGCGCTACTCACCCGGATAAGGATAATTAGTCCCAATAGATCTATTTATAACACTCACACTCACTTAACCAGTACAGTCGGTTAAGCAAGACGGTTCATGATAGTTCGGGCACTAATGGTCTATTCGCTACTTAGGCAACATGTAAATAGGAGATGATAACCAAAAACACTTGTGTCAAATGAAGAAATAACCATTGTATTTATAAACAACTTTAAATACTTAAATCCATAAGTAGAAAGAGTGTGATATCAATCAAGTAACCGAGTTTGTAAATGAGCATAAGTATGAGTATGTAAACAAGTATGTAAACGAGTTGTAATGAGCATGTATTCTCCCTCGAGATTTGTAAAGTAATTGAAAAACAAGTGAAAAAAGAGGCTATAAACTCACCTCGATGATGTAGAACAATTGGCAGAATTGCACATATTAAGCTCAACACAAACAGAAACCGGAACGGCTCGACCAAGGAGTTGAAGTTTATCTTAACGGCTATGACCCACTAACTTAGGATAATGTATTTGGGTTTTCTGATGGATAGTCACATCAACGCGACACGTTGATAAAAGATTTAGATTTTTAAGTTGTAATAGTTTGGTGGTTGGTTGAAAAAAATAAATCGAAAAGTAAACGCAAAGTATGTAATATATCCCGTATATATTACATATGAAAAATAACCAATTATATAACTAATACCGTGAATTATATAACAAAGACGAACAATCTAAAGATTAATATCAAGTATATAATACTTTGCAAGTATTATATAAGATGTGTGAGTAAATAATTAAACCAAATAGTTTGACACGTTTTCGGAAATCACCACTTAATTAAATAAAAAGTTCTTGCATAGATGTAAAAGTACGTTTTAAGGTTAAAAATTATGTTAAACGATGTTTGTAAAGCTTTTACAACAGTTATGATGTTATCTTCTAGCTGACAGTTATAAAATATAAAATAATATTTAAAAATTTGTATTGCTTTTCTTCGACGGGTTGTGGCTCGGGACTCGTTTAGGCTAGTTAACGGTGGATTCAAGGCACGAAAGTTGCGCCATTGCGTTCGAAATGATTTTCCCACAAAAATGAGTATTTACATGACTAGTTTTTATAAACGTTTAAAACAATTTATTTAAAATGTTTATTATTTATTTGGTAGTCATTGGGGTAAGTTTCGTCCGTAAAGTGAAACTTTAAGTTAAATGTTCGCGTTTTCAACAAACGTTTTTTTTTTATAAAATGTTAAATAATTTATTAATTATTTTTACTAAATAAACTGTGATAATTAAATATAAATTTAATTATTTTTGTATCGGTACTCGTTGTTCTTGTTTCTAAAGTTTTGCGAGGGTATTTTAGTCATTTTCTGATTGTTTTCGGGTCTCGGGCAAAACTAAAAAGTTGTTCGGAATGTCGTTTTACATCAAATTGTTTTAGAGTCCGAGTTGTGAAAACGTGATTTAGCGGGTCGTTTTTGATAGGTCAACTTAGAAATAACATATATCTTCTCGTTTTCAAGTCAGATAAGTTAAAAATAAATTTGCACATGAGAGATATGTAATAATAAATATGATTTATTATCTAAATATGTTTTAAAAAATTACCGGTTACGCGGTAATCGTTTTTATGTGACAATAAAAGATCAAAAGTCAAAAAGGTAAGTCGGACCCGAAAAGTCAAAGGGTAAAATAGTCATTTAAAATTCCAAAAATTTCCGGTTGTTACATATATGGTTTATTAAGTTAAACTAATCAGATTCCATGGCAACAAAGTGGGTTTTAAACAGATATATATAAACAATATAATGAACAAGTTTAAAACACATACAAGTAACTTTTCAATGTATAGGTTCTTATTAGAATCAAATAAAGAATCTATGACACACATTGCTTGCGGAATAGAAAGGTGGCTGAATGACAATTGGGGTGTGATCTCCTTCTAACTTAAACACTAACCAAAGTTATGAGTATAAGAAAACAAACTATTCGACTAGAACTAAAGCTTCAGCTTCAGCAGTTTCTATTCAGTTTGTTTGATAGATAATTGTTCTTCAATGTGTTTCACATTAATTAGAAGAGATATCATTTACTCTCATCATCCCTTTCCTTTTATAGGCAAAAGAATTAGGGTTTACAAGTTTAACCTAGTATACGTGGCAAACATTAAATAGGTGGTTGAGCTACCATTTAATGCATGTATGCTTTATAGTACTAGGTACAGTCCTTTGAGGAAAGTCATTGTACTTCTATATCAACTTTAGAAGTATTCATTCCCAAGGAGATTGCTTTATTCCTTTTGACATAAAGCAATATTTTTCCCGCCTTGTAAACCTTCTAGAAGTGAAACATTTTGTAAACCAAGCTGAACTGAAGCTCTTGCTAAGGTCTTCTTCTGTTTCTGAACCGCTACAAAAACTGAAGTGAAGATGCTTCTTGATCTTCTAAGTACCCAAAGAACTAAAGCTGAAGTGTCTTCTACTAACTCAAGCTAAACTGTCTTCAGCTTGTTTACACTTACGGGAGTTTATGTTTAAATCTACTGAGAGATTGTTGGGCCAATTTAGTGCCTAATTGTCCATTGTACAGGATTTGTATGAAAAATATCCTAAGTAGAAAATCAAGTTGTTGAACATAAATATGTTCGGCGAGTCATCCTCAAAAAGTTCTTCAGAGTCTGAAGAAAAGACTCGGCACAACCTGAGGCGGATCTCAGCGAGTGAAGAAAGGACCAGGATCAGGATGATAGAGTTAGTAAGTGTTGACAGTAGCTTACTAACTCCCTGAAGACTATCTCTGAAAGAATACAACTTGAAGACATTGACACGAACTTCCTTAAAGCTAAAAGCAAAGAAAGACATAAAGTACAAGAGTGGTTACTTGTACTTTATTATAGCAAAAGCTTTATCCTTCCCAAATGCAAAAGAAGAAAAGAAAGACAAAAGAACAAGGCTAAAAATCAAATAGTTAAAATAACTATTTGCTTTTGTACTTTGATGTGAAGGGCACATGGATGCACATGGGACAAGCACATGGGACTTTACTTTTCAAAGCTTCTCTTTGAAGCTTTACTCTTTTTATAAGTCCAGGTTGTAAAAGATAGATAGTCATGTATTCCTAAACAAACACAAAGTAGTACACAATACTATACTTGATAGGTTTCATCCTCTCCTAGAACACACAAAACCAAGATGCTTGTTGTTCATATTAAGAGAGTTTATTTGCATTCAATCTCGGTTGTTGTTCCGCCAACAACCGGGTATAATTCTTTGGTATAGATATATCAATAAAGAGTTAAACGTTGAAAAATAAAAATTGTGTTATTAGTATCTTATCGGTCTCGTGTTAAATATATTATATATGTTTCCACCATTTTAGGGACCAACAAGTGGTATCAGAGCCTATGGATTATTCTTATGATTCAGACCTTTTGAAAATATTACTAATAACAATTAAGTTATGTTAATATTTGTGTAAAAACTTCAAAAAATTGCTACTGTTGTTGCAACTTTTGAGGGAGAGATATATACAAATATTGACAAAAAGCCAATACACAACCAAAAACACCTTTTGTTCGAGAACTGAAGGCAAACACCAGAAACTAAAGAGAAAAACCTTTCACCAAAACCCAATCTCATTTCACCAATAACAAAAATCATACCAAAAACCAGATTCATCATCACCAACAACTGGTTTTTGGTATGATTTTTGTATTGGTGAGATGAGATTAGGTTTTAGTGAAAGGTTTTTCTCTTTAGTTACTGGTGTTTGCCTTCAGTTTTCGAACATAAGGCACACCAAAACAACACAGATTCACAAATCACAACACAAAATCTCATAACAAAAAAAAACAACCTAAATCTGCACTCACACAACACTCACGTCACACAAAACCAATCACAAATCTTCACAATAACAATCAAAGAAAAACATAAACCAAACCCAGATAATCAATCAACAATCACAAACAAATCCCCACACATAACCTTCATCCAAAACTTGAATCACATATTCACTAAACCCAAACGTAACTCAAATCCCTCACACCAAAACCCACATTACCGACAACAACAACAATCACCGGCAATAACAAACATAATGTCACCATCTCCGGCCGCTGTTAAACATACCATCCCTACTCTCGAACCAACTCGAGAGTCAAACAAAACCCACCACAACTCAACAGCAACAACCGACCCGAATGAACAACCCTACCGAGAACTCAAGACCCTTTCTCAGACCAAGTCATGAGACAAACAAACAAAATCCCAGAATCACAAAACCCAAATCACGTGACACCCTTATCAAAAGATCATGGAGTGTTCATTTTCAGTTTTAAAGAAACTGATGGGGTATGAGCTTTTTGAGTTGTGTTTGTTCAGTTATTGTGGAGAAACTGAATAAGTGAATAATAAATTAGGATTGTTCAGTTTTATAATGAAACTGAAGACAAAAGAAAGTCACAGTATCAGTGGGTATAAAAATAGGTATTTGTTTCAAAAGTTTATCTTGGGAATACTATTTTTCAGAAACCAAAAAGCAGATTAAATAATCAGTTAGGTTGTTTGTTCAGTATGTTTATTCAAGTTAAGTAAACTGAAGAATGAGGCGAGAAGTGGTTGGTTCAGTGTTTATAAAAACCGTAGGTACAAATAAATGTGGGCCTCAATGGGCCAATATGTATACGTGAAATATCAGTTAATAAAAACTGAAATTTAAGTCAAAGATCACGTGTATATATGATAGTGGGTCACGAACCCAAACTGAATCTTCAGTTTCAGCCTCCAACGAAAGCTGAACCTCCAACGTTGAAGTTCAAAACTGAACCTCCAAAGCTGAACTGAACCCCTTTCAGTTTTGAACCCTTGATCCAACGCTGAACCCGAAAACCTGAAACGATCATTGAAGCTGAACTGCAGGTTAAAACCCAAAGCTGAACATGATCACAAGACCTGAACTAAACCCCCTTCAGTTTTAATTAAATCTTGGACGATGAACCAGTCACGAAACTGGTCACCGAACCCAGTCAGATACTGAACTGAATCTCCAAGAAAAACTAAAGAACTTCAGCAACATTTACAATAAGGTATACATATATTTGTATTTTATTGTTGTAACTCAGAGTAAGAAGAAGCCATTATGCTCACTTACTATTGATTTTAACTTAGGCTATTTGCATATTCAAATAGGGGGAGATTGTTGGGTCAGTTCTTGAGCCCTTCAGTTTATCAGTAGATTTAAACATAAAATCCCTTAAGTGTAAACAAGATGAAGAAAGTTCAACTTGAGTTAGCTGAAGACACTTCAGCTTTAGTTCTTCGGGTACTTAGAAGATCAAGAAGCATTTTCACTTTAGTTTTTTTAGCGGTTCAGAAACTGAAAAAGGCCTTAGCAAGAGCTTCACTTCTACAACAAAGAATCGAGCTTTATGCTTTTTATTTTATTGTAATTCAGAGTAAAAAGAAGCCGTTATGCTCACTTACTACTGATTAAACTTAGACTAGTTTTCTATCCAAATAGGGCGAGATTGTTAGGTCAATTTAGTGCCTAATTGTCCCTTGTACAAGATTTGTATGAAAAATATCCTAAGTAGAAAAACAAGTCGTTGAACATAAATATGTTCAGCAAGTCATCCTCAAGAAGTTCTTCAGAGTCTGAAGAAAAGACTCGGCACAACCTGAGGCAGATCTCATCGAGTGAAGAAAAGACCAGGATCAGTATGATGGAGTTAGTAAGTATTGACAATAGCTTACTAACTCCCTGAAGACTATCACTGAAAGAATACAACCTGAAAACATTGACGGGAAGTTCCTTAAACCTAAAAGCAAAGGAAGACATAAAGTACAAGAGTGGTTACTTGTACTTTATTAAAGCAAAAAACTTTATCTTTCCCAAATGCAAAAGAAGAAAAGAAAGACAAAAGTACAAGGCTAAAAAGCAAATAGTTAAAATAACTCTTTGTTTTTATACTTTGATGTGAAGGGCACATGGCTGCACATGAGACAAGCACATGAGACTTTACTTTTTAAAGCTTCTCTTAGAAGCTTTACTCTTCTTATAAGTTCAGGTTGTAAAAGATAGATAGTCATGTATTTCTAAACATACACAAAGTAGTACACTGTACTATAGTTGATAGGTTTCATCCTCTCATATAACACACACAGCTAAGATGCTTGTGATTCATATTAGGAGAGTTTATTTGTCATTCAATCCCGGTTGTTGTTCCGCCAACAACCATGTATAATTCTTTGGTATAAATATATCAATAAAGAGTTAAACGTTGAAAAGTACAAATTGTGTTATTATTATCTTATCGGTCTCGTGTTAAATATATTATATATGTTTCCATGATTTTAGGGACCAACATGTTAAATATATTATATATGTTTCCATGATTTTAGGGACCAACAAGATACTAATAACACAATTTGTACTTTTCAACGTTTAACTTTTTATTGATATATGTAGCAATTCGTAATTTTTGGGTCAATATTTAAACCCTGACTTTCGTCAATAAATTTAAATTTTCTTAAATTATTATTTTTATGAGTTTTCGAATAAATTATTCCGTGTACGTCCTTAAACGTACCTTTATTTGTGCACCGTCCTTAGACTATATTTAGTCTACGAACCCTACGTATTATATCATTTTTTGGAAAACGTATTCCGAATTTTGTAGTTTTATTTTATCGGAAGCTTTTATTTTTCGTGTTTTACGTTTAATCTTTGCGTAACGTAACTTTTAAAATATCGGACTTCGATAATATCCGCTATTACAAATTGTGGGACAATTTATTAAATAAACCACCAAACTAAAACACCACTATGGGCGGAAATTACTAGACACTTAGGTGTCTTGTAATTGTTAATTTTGCATCACCTAAGGACATTTGTATTCTTTTCAAAAATGGTATAAAAACCTTACAACACTTATCACTTCTCATAGTTAACAAAACTCATTTTTCTCACCCTCTCCATACTCCTTGTCGTCCCATATAACAACCATAAACTACATTTCTATCTCAGTTTTAGCTATAAGGATAGGTTATTTTGCGAACGTCGTAACACATACATTTAATTGAACCCGACTCTAGACTACGTTTGGTCTACATGTTTTATGTACTTTGATCATCTTACATATATTTTTATGTCATACTTTTATTTTCTGTGTTTACGTAAACTTTACACTTTTTGCATTTTTAGCTCAACTATGCACCACCTTGCACCATTAGCCTTTTGTTTACACATTTATCATTATAAATATAAAATAAAAGACTAATGGTGAAAAATACACATTTTGGGCATTAGTAAAACATGAATATCTCCTAAATAAAAAGAAGCGTCAATTAAGTTATATTAATTCAACTAATAACTTAGCTTGTCAAGATATTATACAAACTGCTTTGTGCTAATAAATATGTGATAAGTGATTAAAAAGCCTAAAACATTATGATGTACTCTTTATTTTAACAAGGAGAAATTAATTTTAATTTGATAATAGATGTCTTGATCTTATTGGTGCATGAATGTTGTCATGCGTTTGTTATCATATTGATCCCTGAGAGCCACGTTAACCATTGTTGTCAAACGTGCTTGATGCGTATTTTATTTTCAAAATATTAATTTATTAAGTTTTAAATTTATAAAACTCGATCTACCTAACAACGCACTAACGGGTAGAGAACCCGATCGTGAGTACTATAGATCGGTAAATCCGAGGTCGTCTCAAGAGCTAAGTTGTAATTAGTTTTAATTTGAAATGTCACTTATTAAAAAGGATTTTTGGATTGATTTGAAATAAATAAAAATAAAATTAATTACTGAAAATTAAAAGAGTAGAAGATATCAGGAGAGAAAACGTGTTAACCTAGTTACTTCATTACTACTGTTATAAAAACGTTTTCCTATGCAATATTAAACTATGGTTTCATTAGTGGTTTCTAAGGTCGATAGACTTGAATCGATATATTCATTCTATCCTATACTTCCCGCGATTCCGACTCGGTCCAAATCGTATAGGAGGTAGGATATCCATGTTGCAGTGATTAATCCCAATTATTCCCAAAACTTATCTAATAACCTATACAGATTATTAACCCCCTCTGAAAGAGTTCCTGTGCTTTTTAATTATATTGAGTGATAAGTGCAGAGACCGACCAGTTCCTACACTAGAGATGGAGTCATAGATCCTCTCTAGTACCCGATGGATCCCATATTGACATGATAATCTAATAATGGGGCAAGCAAGGTCCAAACCACCCATACTACCAAAACTTAGGGTTACACGATAGTCAAGTTATATCTAACGAAACCATAATCTAATAGGAAACAAACATCATAACAATAGTAACTACATAACTAGGCCAGCACTTTAAGTGCTTAGCCGCTCATGGTAACGGAGACACAGCAAGAAATAGAAGTAATCATAGATTAAAAGCTCACAATTCTTATAGTATTCATATTTGAACGATTAAATACAAAAAGTAAATAAAGTGTGATCTCCCTTGGACTTCAAATGGAATTCTTCGAAGGTTGGAAGCCTTTGTCTCCTCTCTAATTGGCTGTGAAGGAAGTGATGTCAAAATAGCTTGAATGAGGCCTCTATTTATAAGTATCGAGCCTATTACGACGTAACTTATAAATGTGTTACGCCGTAACCTTCTTACACGGCATTCCATATTTAAGCAGTTGTTATGGCGTAACCAGATA
>BQNB010167383.1:0-14005 GCA_026074375.1 Tanacetum coccineum
GGGGTTTTCTGCACATGTTTCTCCAGGTTCTGGGTCTGGTGGTTCAATACGGCGTATCCAAGTATTGGATATGACATATTGAAGGTTTATGGTGGATAAGGCGTATTCATTTTCATGGATACGGCGTATCCAAGTGTGCAGTTTCTGGTCATTCTTGTTTTAGTCGTAAAAACCAAACCGTAAGGAGTTAGAAGGCGTGCCACCCGTCGTTTCGAAGATAGTTGAGTCTAGTTTTATTTAGTAATACATTTCAAAAGTAAATGGTAATTGATTTTGGTTATTTTATAAAAGAGTGACACAAGGTCAAGCGTTTGAATAAAAAGTTTAATTTCTGGTCAAAATCAAGAGTCGGGAAAGGGGCGTTTCATTATCTACTTTGGGTGTTGCTTCATGTGACAACCGACATTTTTCCAGGTTAATATTTTACTATAAACTTGCATTATTTTTACTACGAACATTTTTTGTACTAAATTTGACCAAAAACCGAGAAGTTATCTCGCGTACTATGAAAAACGTCTTTGGATGCACACCGACTTTAGACTAAGTTTAGTCTACTCATAAAAAGTATGTCATTATCATCATAAAAACGTTACTAAGGGCGTGTACGTTTACATTTTGTATTTTTACGTAAACTATTTACGTTCTACATTTTTGCATACCATGCATGCATGCAACATCAAGTATTTACCACCTTTGCATTATATCCTTAGGGGGAGGAGGAGGAGTTTTTGTGTTTTACACCTTTAAAATGAGAAGTGTGTGTGTATTTCACTAGCAAAGTCCTTAAATACCATAATGACTAGTCAAAGACAAGATGAGGGTTTCAAGGAAAGTATGGTCATAAGTATGGAAGCCTTACAAGTAAACATGTAAGTCTTTGGTCAAAAGGATGGGAGGTATGGCTAGGTTTAATGGCAAGTGATGTACAAAAGACCAAGTTGAGATTTTTGTGATATTTCTTGATGTGTAAACACCAAATCCGGTTTATGCATGTATATATGTAAGATATTTTGTTATTTTTAGGTATTGGGTATAAATGTGGGTATTTGTTGAAGCGTAGAAAGGTTTTGGTGCTTCTGGGTATGCCTAAATGTATTTAATTGCGAAACGTAAACGTTTTACGCAACCAATAAAAATAAAATATAAAAAGTTGATTATTACTTTCGTAAAAATAATATATTGCTTGCTTGATGAAAACTTTAATTCGTTTGGTGTCCGTTTACGTTAATTGTTGATTTTTAGTTTACGCGATTTTACTATATAATAAGAATTAAAAGTAAACGCTTACGAGAAAAAAATAATTAGTAAAATAGATGACGTCGTAAATGACCTGAAATTACAGAATGTTACAACACATCTTTGTTTCTCTCCCTTCATCAGATCCAGTCTCTGTCTCTTTTCCTTAGATCCACACAAGAAGAAAACTAACATAACAATTCATCTTTATTCGAATTCTTAATAATCAATCCTTCTGTAAGTCCTTTTAATCCTTTAATTCAATTTTAATCGATTGATTATGTTTAACTGTATTAATTTATGTTGATTAATTGGATATAATATGGATCTAAAGTTGATTAATTGATAAATCGATGGCTTTGCTATCTTAATCTGATAATCGTAGATTTTAGTTATTTTAGTTGAATGGTGTTTAGATCTGGTTTAACTTGTATATGTTTACATCGGATTTAACTTGTAAAGGTTTCATACAGATGAGACTTTTGAAAGTATGCATTTCTGACTTTATATTTTAATTGGGTTTAAAAATATTTAGTGTTATAGTTATTTAGCTTGTTATGTTTTGTAGAAGTTTATATTAAGTCTTACACTCACATGTACACCAATGAAGATTTTGGCAGCGTTGTGTTAATGGAGTAGGCTTTTCTATTCCTATTTTTCTACCAATAGCTTCTTAGGTGGCATTTGAAACCCATTTTTTAGGTGTTAGGAAAGAACAGTGACAACAGATCGTAAGGTTGTTGTTTGTTGTACTTTGCATACATAGATTTATGATATTAAATTATTAATTGTCAAAATATGATATGGAAACGAGAGGGAACGTACCCGCGCGTTGCGGCGGGGCTACTTTGTTGCCGATGATTCTACCTTTTTTAGATGTGTGACCGACTATTTGTTACGGTTTTCGCTGACGAAATAACTTTATGGTTATTTTTTAAAAATTATTAGATAGGTTAAGGGTGCGTTTCGAAAGTTTTTTTTAAATATATATTAACTTTTAACATTTGTTATAAGATCATATGCACGCCTAAAGCATATCAATATTGGGCTCGTTTTGTTCGTTACTTAGAGACCTTTTTATAGGTATATTTTTTATTTAAAAATTTGTTACATATTTGTTAGATATTTGATAAATAAAGGTTGTTAGATAAAAAAGTCGTAAATAATAAAAACTTCAGGGGTTGTTTTGAAACTTAAAATTATTAAGTAAATTATTTTATTTTTTGGGCCTGGTCACATGGCAATAATTTGGCATTCGGAAATATAACAATAATACATTGGCCAGATTGGGCTGTCTACGTTGGGTCACCGAAAAAAGGAATTAGCCCATTGTAAATACGCTGTCGTTTCCTGTCGATTTTGAATATATATATAATATGGAAACTTATTTTACTCATAATGTATATATATATATATACTATATTATATTATCTATTATTATAATATCATATATATATAGTATTATATGTATATATATGTTTATATATGGTAACTTATAATGTATATATGTTATATATATATATATATTTCGTATATATGTATATACTATATATATACTATATATATTATATGATATATACTATATATATATATATTCCAAAATCTAGGCAGGAAACGACAGCGTTTATTTACAATGGGGATAATTCCTTTTTTTTCGGTGACCCCAACGTTAGGGCAGCACAATCTGGGCCAATGTTATAATTTCGATATTTACGATAATGCCAAATTATGATTGACAATCTTTGTATGTTGGGACCAGGCCCAAAAAAAACTATAATAATTTTAAAGTTTCAAACACAACCCCTGAGAGGTGTTTTTATTATTTTCGGAAGTTTTTTTTTTGTAACAAAACATTATTTATCAATTATCTATACATATATGTTAAACTATTTTTTACTAATAATAAAACTATACGATAAAAAAAAGGGTCTCTATGTAACGAACAAAAACAGATCCAAATAATTGGCATATGCTTTTAGGGTGGCATATTGAATTTATAACAAATGTTAAAAGTTCAATATATATTTTTTCAAAAGAAAAAAAAAAACTTTTACCGGGATCGGCACCCTTATAAAACCTAACCTTAATAATTTAAAAAAAAAAAAAATAAAAACCATAAATTGTTAATTTCGTACAGCGAATAAAAACCGTAACAAATAGCTACCGGGTTCTCAAATCTAATAAATAGGGTTAGTTTAAGTACATTTCGGCAACAAACAAGCTCCAGACCGGCAACGACGGCGGGGTTACGGTTCCCTCTCGGTTTTTCCATTAATTCATATTTTTGGACAAATTAATAATTTAATATCCATTAAAATCTAAGGTATAGCAATAGCACTATCCCGATAACAACAATTCTTTACAGGATCGCGTGTTGGTAGCCTGGTTCTTTTCCATTCACACCTTAAAAAAATATCGGGTTTCAAATGGGCCTCATTAAAGAAAATACTACGGTAGGAAAAATATTTGGGAATGAAAAATATAAGCCTTACTCCACATTTAAACCCAACAACGCTTTGCACAATAATCTTACATTTGGTGTACAATGTTGAGTGTTAAAGAAATTTCATATAAAATACTATTCTACAAAACATAAACAAGCTTAAATGAAAAACTATAACACTAAATATTTTTTGAAAAGATGAAAACACTGATAACAATATTTAAAGGTCAGATAAAAAAATATTTTTAAACCCAATAAAAATATAAAGTCAGAAATGCATACTTTCAAAAGTCTCATCTGTATGAAACCTTTACAAGTTGAATCCGATGTAAACATATACAAGTTAAACCAGATCTAAACACCATTCAACTAAAATAACTAAAATCTACAATTATCATATTAAGATAGCAAAGCCATCGATTTATCAATTAATCAACTTTAGATCCATATTATTATCCAATTAATCAACATAAATTAATACAATTAAACATAATCAATCGATTAAAATTAAATTAAAGGATTAGAAGGACTTACAGATGGATTGATTATTAAGAGTTCGAAGAAAGATGAATTGTTATGTTAGTTTTATTCTTGTGTGGATCTAAGGAAAAGAGACAGAGACTGGATCTGATGAAGGGAGAGAAACAAAGATGTATGTTTTTTAAATTTAATTATGATCGGTTTATTGAAAATTTAGATGCGAAATTATATTAATACCCTTTTACATTTAATGAAAAGATATATGAGTTTTAGATAATTACATTAATGCCATCATTAATTACAACCATTGATCAAAAAATAAAGGGCCTAGATTAACTTAAAATGGTTCTGTAAAGTTCTGTACATAAAATGAGTTCTTAATATAACACTCCACTATATATATATATATATATATATATATATATATATATATATATATATATATATAAACCTAGCTTATAATTCTCATTCACAACACACAAAAAGCACACTCATTCTCTATTATCCCTCTCTAGCTCACGACATAAAAAGAAAAACAAAAAGGGTTTTGGTTTTGATATTGTTCAAGCTTTTTGCAAGGAAGTAAGGTGTTAGAATACTTGAATCTTTAGTTCTTTGGGTATTTAAGGGTTGGCAAGGAAGGGTGCAAGAGATTTTAGGATATAAAAAGCTAGGGTTTTCAAGAAAAGATTAGGGTTTATAAAACAAGTTGGGGTTTTGCAAGATCTTGAGGTTTTGGTTAAAGATTTAAGCATTCATATCATTTTCACTTGTAAGTACCATTCTCATTCCATTTCATATCATTTGTTACATCATCTTGTTTTTTTCTAAACATGTATCACCATATTGTTTGTGTAAAATATCCTTTTAAAAAAAGTTACTAAGATTTTATGTAGTTTTTATATTCTTGTAATACTTTGTTCTTGTTGGTTAATATAGATTGATTGTAAAATATGTTATAATGTTCTTAAATATATTCTTGATAAAAAATTTCAAGGGTTTAGGATTAGTATGGTGTTGTTAGAATTTGTTGGTAAAAGTAAGTGGAAAGCTAGAAATAGGTAGATTGATGAAGGGTTGTTTTCTAGGTTAGACTTGGACAGCAAGGAGTCAGTTTTTGCAATAGTGGGTGTGTCATAGATAATAGGCACTATAAGCTTTCTGTGGCCGCTTGAATCACTAAAAACGGACTTAAAACAAAAAAGTTATGACCTTTTAAAGATTAAAAAAAAGATATGTTTTTTGTAAAAACTACACATATTCTAAGTGTTGAAAATGCTTTCTGAGATGGTAACTTTAAGGTTGTTTTTGATTTGTTTAGATTCCAAACCAGGAAAATTGGCGCAAGAAACATGTTGTAGTTCTTAGTGGCTAGTTTCAGAAAGTCCAAGATCGAGTCCAGAAGTCAAGTAACGAAGGAGTTACGGCCTTGCGAAGTTGGGTAAAATATGTTATTCACAAAAGGTAATAGCATGTTTTTCCGTGTAAAAGAGGCTGACATAGTCACTTTGAAGTAGTTTTTGAGGGTTTTAAAGGCTAAATGATGTATAAAGTCAATAGAGCATTGTTGTAGTACTCTTTAAATACTTTCATACGAGTCGTGTCTAAGTGAAAAGGTTAAGAAACAAATGAGATACGGGTTTTCGAAGTTGGGCAAATGGTCATTTTTGTAAAGTGTCAAAACTTAAGATAATTATCAAACTTTGGCTTAAACCACGTTTTAACTTATAAAACTTAAATGCAAACATGTGGGGGTGATATAAATGTTATAAAAACTCATATGCATCATTTCACTCATAAGTCTAAAGCGACTCGTTATTAATCAGGTCGTGTTTAGGAACTCGTAGCTCCTTTATTCCTGTTGATTATTTTCCGAATTGTCACATTGCTAAAGGTGAGTTTATAGCCCCGCTTTAACTTGTTTATAACTCTTTTGCAAATCTCGAGGTGAGATACATTGCTTGTTTTACTTATGGTCGCAAGTAGCTTTTAAATGATTACGGATTAGCCTAAGTATCGTTAACCCATTATGCCCATTATCATGAACCTTTATTTACTTTGTGTAAGCTCGAATGTCGCAATTAGATATATTGGGATTGACATCTCCTTCCGGGTAAGTGGCGCTTACTTGACCGAATACCATTTGGGAACTCTATGAGGTCTCGGGTTGGACACCTACACATGCACTTTACTTTGCATTGATTTGCATACACACTTGTTGTAGCTTCGGTGCCATGAGCTTAGTGCAATCGTAATTACTTTTTATGTGACATTGTATCTATTATAATGGTCATACACTTTGAAATCTTGCGGTTCACACTTATTGTTTACTTAAACCTATGAACTCGCCAAAATTATTGTTGACGTTTTAAGCATGTTTATCTCAGGTCCCTAAATTGCATTGGCTAGCATGAAGTTCACGGAGTCTACTTGTGATGGTCGCATATCATCAAATTTTATTGCATGAACTGGTCTCGTTGAAGTTGTATTAATATTATTACCTTTTTTGTTATAAAACTTTGATATCGTATTGTTGCAAACTCTATTTATTTTAAATGAATCAATGAGGTACTTTTAAAATAACTCATATAGAGGTCGTTCTCTTATATTCTTGTGTTATCGTATTATGAAGTAACGCCCCCCGGTTACCTTTTCACTGCATGATTTTGGAGGTGTTACACTTCAGGTACTACTGCTCTAGGTACCGCTCTATGTATTCTCTTAGGTGTTTGATGAGGTGCAATTTGAATGTGTTAAAATCCTTCATATTTTATTTTTAGGTTCAAGTTTATACATTTGGTGGATTTGGATTTAGACTACTTTTGGGCTCATTTGAATGAAGTTTGGATTAGAAAGACAAAAGTTTGAAGTTGTGACCGGCATGGCTGACACCATCACAAAAAAGGCTCTTCAAGTGAAGTTTTTAAAAGTTTTGTGCCCGATCAGTGCTCTGAGACAGCGTAAAAAATACATGTGGTACTGTTAGTTTCATCAACGTGACACTGTCACCTTTAAATCATGATGTCGTCACACTCTGCACACAGTTCTTATTAAGGTTGGGTTGAGTAGGGTTTGGGATCTGGATGGTTTTCATCCAGAGCTCGTTGGTGATAATTGTAACCCTCTTTTTTCTTCTATACTTTTATGTAGCGTTATTATTGTAATTTAACTAAGTTTAGCTAAGTTAAATTAATAAGGAGAAGGTTATTAGTGGCAAGAGTTGAATTAATATGGTAGCTAAGTGGTTAATGTTTTATATATAGAAGAATTGGACTAGGTCATGGATCAGTTACAAACGTAATAATCACTTTCGTAACTTTTTGTTGTCCATTATATAAAACCTAAACCTTATTCTCCTATTAAAAAAAGCAAGCATTATACCCTAAGAAAAGAAAATCATAGAACGGTTTAGCAAGGACAAAACGAGGTTGTAGAATTGTTGCGAGTTTGGTTAGATTTGTGAGTTCGAGAAGGTTTCGTCATCACTCACGGGTAATCCTCTTTTCTAGTTCCAATCAATAGCAGGATAGGAGGATAGGATATGTTGATGTGGTCAAGTTTACATGCGATAATCATGTTAATAGGTGTACATTGTTATACTTTCTGAAATCGTTATGATTACGAATTAATTTGGGTTTTACATCAGTAGTTTCATAACCTTTTTTCACGTGAATACAAAGCACCATAGCAAGTCACAAATAAGGAAGTAATTTTCTATATGTGTTGGCGTTAATATGTAGTCTTGGAATAAAGAACTAAATATAGAAGTGTTAAAGTATTTTCAAGGTGATGGTCTCCTATCAGTAGCCACGAGGAAGAAAACAAATAGGTTATTTGAAGCATATGCATGGCCATTGTTTAATGATTTTTATTAGTTAGTGATTTAGTTATCATGTAACAAAGTCTAGGCCTATTAAGTCACTAATATGTGTATAATGTTTTTAAAAGCTAATCATGTTTTTGGAAGATTAGTAAGTCTTCAGAATGTGACAAAAAATAGATTTTTTAGTGATTATTATGACATAGTAAGTTTGGCCATGTACAAATGTTCGAGTCACATGTTCAGTAAACATTTTTTTAAGAGAACTAGCGTAACTTTTAATTCGCAACAGGTAAAACAAAAGATTTCTCGTATAGGATAATAGATGGTTATGATTTTGCGACATGTATTAGAGACCCGACCAATCAACTAGAGCTCCTATGTAAAGATTATTATAATAACGTTGTAGAAAGTCTTAGCATGTGCATTATTATAGCAGGCCTTGATTAGCAAAAGTAACAGCTTGTCAAGATTATCAGGTGGGTTTCATAAGACTTTTTCAAAACTGGGATACATGCATAGTATGGTGTAAAAATGCGTTTTTACATATTTAGTGATTCATGCCTTATGTTTTGAAAGTTCACATTGATTATTTGATGCTAGAACTGTTTAGAAGCGAGATAGTAGATTATATCATGATATGTTTGTTTAGTAATTCGGCAGGTTGTAAAGTAAACCAACAGGTCGTGTAGTAAATCGACAGCGAACCATTATGTGCAAGTTATTACTTTCTTGTTATTGGTATTTCAAAATGGTATGATTTTATTGTTGAGTGCAGTATTTTATATATAGTTAAACCATGAACTCACCAACGTAGCTGACCTTTTAGCATGTATCTCAAGAAAAGATAAGGCTTCGAGCTTAAAAGGAAAAAAGAAGGCTTAGAATATGTTGGCCATTTAGTTTTATTTGCAAGCTTTAATTAGTTATGTTTGTTGCATTGGACAACTTTGCTTTTAGTCAGACTATGTTTCAAGTTTTAAGACCTCCACTGTTTAGTTGAGATAATTGTTTAAGTGACATTGGTTCGATTAAGATATTTTTTTCTTTTAGTCATGCGCCTGTATTCTAGGGTGTGACAAGCTGGTATCAGAGCCAACATTAAGGACTTAGGTGCGTAAATTAGAAACCTAGACTTGAACTTAAGATCACAATGGACATGAATAGAGGACCAATGCGTAGAATAGAATACGACATGATTGGTAGTAGATGACTAAGGACGCAACCATTAAGATACATAATACTAATATCTAGAACAACCATGTAAGGTAACTTGACAATTACATCAGGCCAATGTCATTGTAAATTTACAGGTACATGTATGTGCTATATATGAACTATTATGTTGATTGATATTTGTTTCCTTTAACTGTTATGGATACTATAACTTACTTATCTGAATTGCAATTTAATATATCTTAAATTGCAGTAAGCAAGAATGTTTCAAAACTCAGTGAGAATAGCTTCAGTGACCCTTGAGAGCAATGCTCAGGAAAAGAATGACAATCCTGAAGGGCAGTTTATTAGGTCTGAAATTGTAGTCCTAACTGGTAGGGGAAGAGAAAGACCCCCAAAGGGAATCAGAATAGTTGAACAGGGCACCGCGTCTTCTGCTCAAGCTAGCTTAGGAGATCGCCGAGGAAGTGGTAGAGGTAGAGGAGTTGGTAGAGGAGGGAAAATAACAAAAGAACAATTTAGAGTGATGATAGCTGCAGAGATTGCTAAGGCATTGCAAGGTTCTATACCTAATATAGTTGCACAAACACTGGAAGCTAATCGAAATGCTCAATTACAGAGAGAACACGAGATGACACATGAGAACATAGTGAGCCGTAGTATTACCAGAAACACAATGAATACCAGGAACACTAGAAATACATCAAATGAAATCAATTCAGCCAATAGTGGGAGTAATAGAAACACAACTAAGGTGGCGACTATAAGGGAAGAGGGGTCTGAAAATGAAAACAACTATGCAAATCGTAAGAGAAAGGGTTGTACTTATAGGACCTTTTCTGCTTGCAATCTACCAGAGTTCAATGGTGAAGGTGATGCAGTGACCACTATGAAGTGGATTAGGGAAATTGAGTCAGTAATTAATACTAGAAATTGTGCGGATGATGAAAAGTTAAGTACGCAACTCATTCATTCAAGTCTGAAGCTTTGTTTTGGTGGGATATGATCATTGATGTTCGTTGAAGAAGAGCTATAGAGTGTATGACGTGGGAAGAGTTTAAAGAGATCATCATCAACAAATTTTGCCCAGAGGGTGAGTTGAAGCAATTAGAGCATGAGTTCTTGAACTTAGAGCAAGAGGACATGTCTATGCGTGAGTACACGACACATTTCAACAAGAAAGCCAGATTTACCAAACATCATGTTCAAACTGAGGAGAGAAGAATTAACAGCTACATATGGGGAATGAATTCTAGAATTAGAGAACTTGTGAAGGCTACAAGACCTAAAACTTATCAGGAGGTGGTGGATGCAGGTGCTAAAATGGAAAAGGAGAAACTTAGGCAGAATGTTCTCATAAGTAGTTCTAAAAAGAAGTGGGAAGGAACTAGTAAAGGTTCAAAGAGGCATGATTCTGGTATGAAGAACAAGGAGGACCAAAGCAGTAAGCCGACATGTAAGAAGTGTAATCGCACGCATTCAGGTAAATGTAAGGCCTGGTCTATAAAATGCTATAAATGTGGGAAACAAGGTCACATTTCAAGAGAATGTCCAAATTCTAGGTCTTGTTATGAATGTGGAGAGAGAGAGAGAACACATAAGGCTAGATTGTCCAAAACTAAAAAAAGGTACATCTAGGGAATTTGAAGCTAATTAATGTAAGAACTAACAAAGGTAAGGAGATGCCAAAAGCTAAGGGTCGAGCATACAATATGACTACCAATGAGGCAATGGAGACACAAGATGTGGTTTCAGGTACTTTTCTCATCAACAATATCTATGCTAATGTGTTGTTTGATTCTGGTGCAAATAGAAGTTTTGTATCCGCTACTTTTTTCCACTATTTAAATAAGGATGCGTGTAGACTAGATAGGGCATTTATAGTTGAAACAGCTAATGGTAAAGAAGTTAAGATTTCTAAAATCTTTGAGGATTGTTCGATTAATATAGATGGAAATGAATTTCCTGTTAGGTTGATGCCTATGCGTTTAGGTGGGTTTGATGTAGTATTAGGTATGGACTGGTTATCAGATAATAATGCAGAAATTATGTGTAATAAAAAGATGGTTAGAATTCTAAGCCCAAGTGGAGAAACGATTTACGTATACAGAGATCGAAAAGAAAACGAGTTGGGCATTATCTCAATGATGATGGCAAACAAGTATATGAAGAAAGGTTGTGTAGCGTATCTAGCGTATACAATATATGCACAAGCCGAAAAACAAGTTGTAGACGTACCGATAGTAAGAGAGTATCTTGATGTTTTTCCTGAAGACCTCCCTAGTATCCCGCCAGATCGTCAAGTTAAATTCATAATTGATCTAGTACCTGGTGCCGCACCAATAGCTCAAACTCCGTATCGATTAGCTCCAACAGAGATGCAAGAGCTGATGAAGCAATTGCAAGATCTATTGGATAAAGGTTTCATACGTCCTAGTTCTTCGCCATGGGGAGCTCCAATTCTATTTGTAAAGAAGGAAGATGGTTCGATGCGCATGTGTGTAGATTATCGCGAGTTGAATAAGGTTACAGTAAAGAATAGGTATCCATTGCCACGGATTGATGATTTATTTGACCAACTTCAAGGAGCTAATTATTTCTCTAAGATTGACTTGAGGTCAGGGTATTATCAGTTAAAGGTACGTGAAGAAGATGTACCGAAGACGGCCTTTCGGAAAAGATATAGACACTATGAATTTTTAGTTATGTCGTTTGGCTTGACTAACGCGCCTGCAACATTTATGGATTTAATGAATAGAGTATGCTACCCGTACCTAGATAAATATGTCATCGTTTTCATTAATGACATACTTGTCTATTCTATAAGTCGAGAAGAACATAAGCAACATTTGAAAATTGTGTTGGAATTGTTAAGAAAAGAGCAGCTCTACGCCAAGTTTTCTAAGTGCGAGTTTTAGCTTTGAGAAGTGCAGTTTTTGGGTCATGTTGTGAATGAGCAAGGAATCCAAGTAGATCCAGCGAAAGTTGAAGTAGTCTTAAGATGGAATCCTCCGAGAACGCCTACAGAAATTTGTAGTTTCCTCGGGTTAGCGGGGTACTATAGGAGATTCATAAAAGACTTTTCAAAGATAGCGTCACCACTAACTGCGTTGACACATAAGGAAAGTAAGTTTATTTGGGGCCGAGAAGAAGAACAAGCGTTTAAAACACTAAAGCAACAACTTAGCAGTGCACCAATATTAGCACTACCTGATGGAACCGAAGACTTTGTAGTCTATAGTGACGCGTCACATAAAGGAATTGGGTGTGTTTTGATGCAACGTGATAAAGGGATAGCATACATGCCTCGACAGTTAAAAAATCATGAGAAGAACTATTTGACACACGATCTAGAGTTAGGCGCAGTAGTATTCGCTTTGAAGATTTGGAGACACTATCTCTATGGCATAAAATTTATGATTTTCACTGATCACAAAAGCCTAAAGTATGTGTTTGACCAGAAGGCTTTAAATATGCGACAACGAAGATGGATGGAGTTGTTAAATGACTACGATTGTGAAATACGTTACCATCCAGGAAAGGCAAATGTAGTCGCAGATGCCTTAAGCAGGAAAGAAGAATTAGAGTTGATTCGAGTTAGTGCAATGAGAATAGATGTCAAAGTTGATTTAATTGATCAAATCAGAGTTGCACAAAATAAAGCACCAGAAGAGGTTAATGTGACAAAGGAAAGAATTCTAGGTAAAGTGAAGTTGCTTCAACAAAGTGAAGATGGAATTCATAGAATAAATGGCAGAATTTGGATTCCAAAAGAGTTGCAGAATGTGGTCATGGCAAAGGCTTACAAGTCTAAGTACATGATGCACCCGGGCAACGACAAGATGTATAAAGGCTTAAGAAATGATTACTGGTGGCCTGGAATTAAAAGAGCGATAGCATAATATGTGGATAGATGCTTAACATGTTTACAAGTGAAAACAGAACACCAAAAGCCATCTGGGTATTTGCAGCCGTTGGAAATCCCTGTGTGGAAATGGGATAAGGTAACTATGGACTTTGTTACTAAGTTGCCACGGACTTTACGAGGGCACGATGCAATCTGGGTCATAGTCGATAGATTGACAAAGTCAACAAAGTCAACTCACTTTTTGCCTATCAAAGAAAATTATTCAATGGAAAAGCTAGCACAGTTATATATATATGAGATTATCTCGAGAAGCGGTGTACCTCAATCGATTGTATCCGATAGAGACAGTCGTTTCACGTCTAAATTTTAGAAGAGTTTCCAGCAAGCATTGGGTACTCGTTTAAACTTAAGTACCAACTATCATCCCCAAACATATGGTCAAAGTGAAAGAACAATTCAGACTCTTAAAGATATGCTAAGAGCTTGTGTGCTTGATTTTGGTGGTAATTAGGACAATCACCTGCCACTCGTGGAGTTTTCCTACAATAATAGTTACCATGCAAGCATTAAGGCGCCTCCTTTTGAGGCATTATATGGTAGGAAATGCAGAACACTGCTTTGTTGGGCCCAAGTTGGGGAAAGTCAGCTGATGGGCCCTGAGATTATACAAGAGACGACTGACAAGATGTAGAGATCAAAGAGAAGTTGAAGATGGCACGAGACCAACATAAGAGTTATGCTAATAAGAGAAGGAGAGAATTAGAGTTTCAAGTTGGAGAGCGGGTAATGTTGAAGATATCACCTTGGAAGGGGATAGTAAGGTACGATAATGTTTGTGCAAATATTACGGTATTTAATCTACACATTCTCGTTTGTTTTGATAATGACAAAATTGTGACTTGTCATACATATCGTTAAATGTACAAGTTACTCGTAATCATAATTCGTCTCAACATACATCAACATCTATCGACGTCTTTTA
>BQNB010167384.1:0-14005 GCA_026074375.1 Tanacetum coccineum
ATTATTTGTACTAGACTAGATCTATCCGCTGCGTACTCGTTAGAGTTAAATTGGTTAACTTGATTGTTAAATTCCAACATGCGATTAATAATATATTAACATACTCATAATCTTTCATATATACAAAACATAATATTATAGTTTGGGTTAGGTTTCAGGAACAGCAAACACAAGATCAAGTTAGCTGACCTTTAAATTTCAGGATTCAGTAAAGAATCCTAGCACGTCCCATAGGCAAAACACCATTTGTAAATAAAGTACGACAGCGCAGGAAATGTAAGAGCCAAATGAGAATTCGCAAACCATATACGATAAGCGGAGATTTACAAGAAACAAACATAAATAATAAACCGTACCATTAGAATAAACGGTAGAAAGCTTATAATTATATATTAAAACGTGCACGAATTGCTAACAAATTCATAAAGAATATCACTGGCAGCTTATTAATTAGCACGTCAACCTACATTGAAATAATCCTTCTATACAAAACTGCATTATGTTCAATAAACCTGTAAATCTTACCATGTTTAATATGTG
Organism: Tanacetum coccineum; assembly: GCA_026074375.1. Classification (NCBI taxonomy): domain Eukaryota; kingdom Viridiplantae; phylum Streptophyta; class Magnoliopsida; order Asterales; family Asteraceae; genus Tanacetum; species Tanacetum coccineum. The sequence continues at coordinate 541 of BQNB010167384.1, forward strand.
ACGACATTCTGTTTGACGTTGTTGTATCAGATCATTTGTGTTCTACGGCTATGCTAACTTGAGACTTATTTCTGACTATGTTTCTTCTAGCATCTTCAGCTCTACTTTCGGTGATCTCTTTCTACTCTGTAGCTGGCACTATATTCTTTGATAATGCATCAAAACCTTCCTAGTTTTCGGTCTTTTGATCTTGGGTAAAACAACGTTGTCACTACAAAAGCAATAACAAATGATAAAAGGTTAGAACATATGTGTTTTTACCAAATGGAAGAGTGGAGTTCTTAAACCATAGTGTTTCACTTCTTTATGAACAACCAATTTTTCTCGGGAAAATTCTATGAGATTATACTAATGTTTAGCAGAAACAAGTCATTGTGGACAAATAGCCACATTTTGTCCATTTTTTTAGCCTTTTTAAAGCAATTTTCTAAGACAGTAAGTTTAGATCGAGATGCTAAATACTCATCAACGATGTTATCTTATCGTTGTGAAATTTTAAAAAAAGACTTCAACTTTAGTTCTTCTATTAACAAGTCTAAATGTGTGGAATATAACCTGTCCATTTTCGGTTTTCAGAACAAGAACATCCAATTTTCGTTCAAGCTCTTTGATTTCAAGTTGAAGATCTTTCTCTTTCTGTGAAAAGAAGTCTTCCAACCTATCGGTAGCAATTGCTTTCGATCTTTCACTTTCTATCTTATACATTCTTTCAACCTCTTTGTTAATCATCTCTATTTGTTTTGACTTTAAAGTCAACCGGTTTTCAAGAAAAGCTAATTTTTCTTGAAAGAGGTCATCAAAATGCTGTAAATCTTTTTTCACTTTAATGAGGGTATCTTCAAGAATCCGTTTTTCTGCATTAAGCTTCTTACTTTTGTTCACTGCTTTCACGGCTGCATTTTCGTTAACTTCAATTGTATACGCCATTTTTTGAGAGAGTCTTTTAAGCTCCCCTTGGAGCCTTGTGGCTGAATTAGCATTTTGCAATCTAATCTTTCTTAGACTATCTTCTGCACGAATAGCTCTTTGTTCTTGTTCGGTTCTTGCACGTGTTAATTCTTCAAGATCATTCTCAAAGCTTTGAGCTTGATTTTCTAACTCTTCTTCAAGATTTTTGATATGAGCTTCGAGTTCTTTGATGACAAGATTTGACTTTGACAGTTCTTCTGACTTTGTCTTAAGATCGTTTTCCAAACTGTCTAATTGTGGACACTCGCATTCCATGTTTAGTAGATCTTGAATTTGACTACGCTCGAGTTTATAAGACATGTCATGGTTTTCTTGTTTAAGGATCTCGTAATCAAGTGCAATCTGTTCCATTTGCATTTCGAGCTCATCCTTATCTCTTTTATATAATTCAATTTCACCATAAAGAACGGCTATCTTGTGTTCTAGTACTTGTGTTTCTTTCACGCCAATGTGTTCTTTAACAATCATTTCTAACTGTATTTGCTCTTCATCATCATCAGATCTAGAATCAGCTACTTTAGATGGCTGATTAATATGACATATCGACTTTGACTTCTCTAGAGCAAGAACCAACTCAGCATTCGACTCCTGCGATTTCTGAAGTTGTAACCGAAGATTGGAGCTCGAATTCTTTTCATGCTTTAGTTCTCGTCTAAGTTCAGCAAGAAGAGCCCACGGATCACCTTCCTCAATCAACAACATACCGTTGACTTTGACTTCCTCTCTATTCTGATAGCCCTTGAGTTCTTCCTTAAGGGTAGCCACTTCCTTTAAAAGATCCTGACCCTTTTTCATTTCCTTCACGATTCTCTTACGAAGTGTCTGTAATTCCAACTCTGAGACATCAGCTTGCCTGGTCAAAGCTTTGAGTTCGGCTTTAAGCTTTTGAATCACGGCATCTGGAGAATCCTCCTCAGAAGTTCCTTCTAAAGTACTTGTTGAAGACTCATCTGTACTATTTATCCAATCCCACTGTAATGATCTGTCTTTTGTCATTGAAAATTCTTGTGTCAGCTTTGCGTTCTTAGGTGTATTAAACCCTGAGTTGCTGTTAGACCTTGACAGCATGATATCAGATCCAATGGATGTCCGGCGACTACTTATGCTTCGTTCTAAATCAATGTTGCCAAAGTACGTCATCAAGCTACGATCATGCTGGCTTGCATTATCACTTCCATCACTGTAAAACGTAGGAATGCATATATGAATTTTGTTCAAGTTATATGAAGGAAATTAAATTTCTTTTTTTGCAAAATATAGTACCTTTGATCAAAAGAACCCTGCACCTTCTGAATCGATACCTAATTCAAATGATATATGATACAACCATTAAACGTGAAATGCAGAATTTACTTAAACAAACGGTTTTGTTTCCATAAAAATTCAAAGTACTTTTTCATTTCTCCCGATTTAGTCATTGTGCATATTAGTTTCTGTATAAAGCATAAGTATTTTATAAAAACGCTAATGACGGGTTACAAATTGACCCAAAGGTCACAAAAATAATATTTTTAATGATCTAAATTTACAAAGAAAATTGCACTGACTAAACTAGATAGAATAGAAATGTACGTGGTATTTTACGTAAAAAAAAATCTAAAAAGATGTACACGAGGGAGAAGGGACTAACATGCAATACGTATACAGAGCTAGCATTTTTGAGGGGAAGAGATAAAGAAAAAGGCTTTTTAGCCTCGACATAACTAGCAAAATCAATAGAAACCTCTCCAACACTACCAATTCTTGAAGAGTCCTGCAAAATGTAAAAAAAAACGACTGAATAAATTGACATCTCATTTAAGATTTCCCAATCAGGAAAGATTATATGATAGTCTCGGTGTGTACCTTTGCTACAACGAAGTAATAGATTTTTTCATTGATCCTTCCGGTTTTTGGATCCTGGGAGAACTTCACAGTTTCATAGATTGGTTTTTCCCAATAACAAGTTCCGTGTTGAACTTTGGCTTTGTCTAGTCTTGATGTCGGTTTTCCAACATCAGCAGGAATTATGGATATCATCAAAGAATCTCCTCCTAACTGTGCCAACTGTATATAGTTAACAGATGTAGTAAGTATTTGATAGCATTTCACAACAAATGCTTTCTTTCATATAGCTGTCAGTGTTAAAACCTATATATCAACAGAGCTATCTGATGGAATTATACATTCATAACAATTTATAATTATAACATCAAAGTATAAATATAGCGGAAGCAATTAGGATCAATTAACATGCAAAAATAATTAACCAAGATTAGGGTTACATACCTTTTGATTCAAGCAAGACAAGAATCAATAAACTCCAAAAACAATCTAAAGGAAAGATTGTATCACCTCTTGACTCACGCTATTACCAAGTTAACCAAGAACTAGCTCGTTAATCACGTAAACCTTGAACAAGAAATCAATTCGGGTTAGTAACAATACTATGCAGCCGAATATGAATAAGACCAAAGAGAAGAGATTTTTCTTTTTCACAAGTCTCTTTCCCATAAAACTCTTATGGTATTTATAGGGAAAAATAGAGTTTGAGTTCTATTAGGATAAAGCTTCCAAAATTGAAGCTAAATCCTAACCCAACACAAACACTAGAGAATAAGTGGAACTACATTGATGCTCTCAATTTCTCTTTTAGTCCTTCTTTTAGATCGTTAGTCGTTTCCATAACACTTAACGATCGTATAACTATTTTACGTGTAAAAATCAATAAATAAATATTACTTTATTAATCGTCAACTGTAAGTGAGTGCAATCCCGTGATCTTGAGTTCGATCCTCACACACAACCTATTATTTTTTTAACGTCCATAAACTAACAGCTCCCACATTGACAAAATTTAATAGTGGTGATCACACGGTTAGCTTCCCCCCCTAAGTCTAGTTACACTCCGATGCCACTATACGATCTCAAGTAAGTCTCCTGGAAAAACCCTTTAATGATTCACTCATTATTTTATCCCTTTGTTTCTAATACAATGTTTAATAAGGATAATGGATCACAAGTCATCTCCTTAATTAAACTGATTCCTGTTTCCACTCGTTTATCCGATTGAGCAAGATTACCAAATCTTCTGAACGTATTCCAGAAAATCTTGGGTGTGGCCACACATACATCTTACCAATCCCACGAGGGGCCCAGCTGTATTAAACTTCAAAACGAATTTGAAGGAAACAAATTCTTTATTGACTACAAGCAAAACTTATGAATTTTGCAACACTTCTGAAAACAATCCGTATAGCTACCAGTTACGTATAGCGTTAAATTGCCTTACAGAAATGCACTAGATCCATGACAGTTTCCTGGTATCTCAAGTCTGAGGATAACTATTTATGATTTACTTAATGACAAGATCCATAAAGTACAATCACATAGTTGGGATAATCTTATATCAATTCATCAAATATCATTTAAAATTTGTAATGTAATCACATCAATATACTTCAAGTATACCCCGACCAACATTTAAATTGTCTTGATTTAATAATATTCTCCATATATTAAACGACAACGGACATTTAGAATAATTTAATATTCATGGATTTAAAACCCATGTAAAATAGGATACAAAATTAAAATAACAAAATAAACCACAAAGCCATATTTTATTTTAATCAAAAATATGCTTACAACACATCCTTTAGTCCAAATACTAATCAAAGATAGGCATGAAACTACAACTAATCGAAGTCCAAATCCATTGGCATGTCATTAACTTTTCCTTTAAGGTAAAGCTTTTAGTAAAAAAGCATCAGCTAGCTTTTTATCTTTGTGTGAACTTTTATTAACATATTTCACCACTCTCGACTTGTTACTCGAACGTAGTGATATCTCCGCAAAAAATGTCTGCGCTTTCATGAACTCAGGATCATTGATCGAATATGATTTGAGTCAGAATTGTCACAATACATATTAATAGGTTTACTTATTGAAGGCATCACTCCAAGATCTTCAACAAACTTCCTAATCCAAACTGCTTCCATTGCAGCTTCTGACGCAGCCATGTACTCAGATTGTGTCGCATGCATCGCAATGGTAGTCTGCTTCTTGCTCTTCCAGTCTACTGCTCCTCCATTGATAACAAAGACATAACCCGTCTGAGACTTCGTATCATCTTTCTCCACACCTGCCAGGCACGCAACACGAGAAAACCTGTAACATCAAGTTTCTGTAACTGGAATTCCCTACCAAACAACCACAAACATAACTTTCGTATTCCTTAGATACTTTAGAATATGTTTAACAGCAACCCAGTGGAGCTTCCCCGGATTCTGTTGATATCGACTGACCAAGTTTTGAGCAAACGCCACATCTGGCCTTGTGCACCTGACAGCATACATGATAGATCCCACAGCTGAAGCATAAGGTACCTTTTTCATGTAAGCTTTTTCCTCATCAGATGAACACAACATTTTATTACTCAAATCATGTTGACTTCCATCGGTATAAAACTTTCTTAGAAGTTTTGCATACTGAATTCTTCAATAATTTATCGAGTAAGCACTTTGAATAAGTCAATCAACCGCAGAGATCTATCTCTATATATCTAATTCCCCAAATGTATGGCAAGCTTCTCCTAAATCCTTCCACAGAAAAACATTTCCAAGATAAGTCCCTGACTTCCTTAGCTTTGGAATGTTATTTCCCATGATCAAAATGTCGTCGACATATAGGATTAAGAATACTACATCACTCCCACTAGCTTTGCGATATACACATGGCTCATCACGATTTTGAATAAATCCAAACTTTTTGATTTCTTCATCAAATCGTTTATTCCATTGACGTGATCATGCTTCAAACCATAAATGGCCTTTAAGTTTGCATACACCGTTTTGGAAATTTTGAATCAACAATAACCCTTCAGGATGCTCCATATAGATGTCCTCATCTAAGCAGACCATGTCCATGAAGGCAGTCTTAAAACATCCATTTGCCAAATCTCATATCATAAGTATGCAAGCTATGGCTATGAGAATCCTAATAAGCTCTAATGTCTGCTACTTGGAGAAAAGGTCTCCTCGTAATCAATCCCATAGGTTTTGAGTCACCTTTATCCACCAACGAGCTTTATAGGTGTGATACTGTTTCAACCCATGTCAGTCCGTCATCTTGCGTAAAGCCACTTACCCCTAACAACTTGGCATTAGGAGGGGGGCGGTCTACCACAATCCATACTTTATTGACTTTTCATGGATTTCATTTCTCTTCATTGCACCTTCCATAAAACCATGTATCAGGGCCAATCATAGCAGCTCGAAATTAGCAGGTTCTCCAATCCCCTACTTCATCACCTCAACCTCCATGTTTGAGCACAGAGCCGAGTTATGGTGCATTTTTAGGGCCTTTCGAGGACCTACGGACAGAATTAATTCCGGTGGAGGACCCAGATTACAGGCTCTACGGAATCTCGCTAGTGTTTTCAGAAGGTAATGTATCAATATGATCAACTCCAGATCACAATCGTCTCCCACTGAATTCTTTGAGATATGAGATCTTTTCAAGAAAATCCTCATAACCTGCAACAATTACTTTGTTTTCAGGTGGAAAGTAAAAAGTAGTAACCCATAGTTTTTTCTTAGGGTATCCTACAAAGATACACTGACATATCTCTGTTGGAGTTTGAACAGCTGAGTCCACGTTTTCACATACGCCATCACAAAAACCCTAGGAAACTAGACCTTTAAATAAGACAATTCGGCACTTTGCCAAGCCATATGTTCATATGGTTTCTTAATACACTTCTTTGTGGGAACCTTAATAAGAATACCACAGTCAGATTTCCTAAGGCATTAATCCCAAAAGGATAATCGTAGAGTAGATAAGATTAAACAATAGATCGTAGAAATTTACACATATCTAGTAAGTGTATACATTTCTCACTATCAATACACCATTTGTTGTGGGAGTATTGGAGAAGTAAGATTCTGACTATTCCGTTCTCACTAGATACTCCTTAAACTCTTTCGGCTTAAATATTACCATCCTCTATCGATTCGAAGAGCTTTAATCTTCTTTCCTAGTTACAATTCTACTTCTGCTTTGAAAACTTTAAATGTTTCAAATACCTCATGTTTATTTTCAAGTAAATAAACATATCCATAACGACTGAAATCATCCGTAAAGGTTAAGAAGTAGCTAGCACCTTTCCTTGACACATGTCTAAGTGGTCCACACACACATCAGTATGAATTAGACCAAGTAGATCTGTAGCTCTTTCAATATTGCTATTAAAAGGTTTCTTTGTCATCTTCCCAGAAATACAAGATTCGCATTTATCAAATGATTCCTCATTGATACTTTCCAAAAGACCTCACGTTGAAACTGTTTGCAATGCGAGACTTCCAATATGTGGCAAGTGCTACAGTGCCAAAGATAAGAAGAAATCCAAGACTAACTTTCTCTTCTTATTGATGCTAAAGACAGAATTATTATTCTTGGTGACATTTTTATTCATGTCAATTTCAAACACACCATTCACAGAAATAGCACTAAAATAGAATACACCATTTAAAGAAACAGAAATTCCATTACTAGCAACAGTATGTTTAAAACCAAGATCCAACAAACATGAAAAGGAAACAACACCTCTAACAATAGAAGGTGCAAAGTAACAATTGTTTAATTTCAGTACTAAACCAAAGTAAAACTAAAATCAAACGTTCCTATGGCTCAACACTGCATGTGCTCCATTGCCCATATGCAGATATTGATCCCCATAATTCTAGTTTCCTTTCAGCATTTAAATCCCTGCACGTATTACAAACAAGAGAATACCGCAATCCCGTATCACATACCCAAAATTTAATTTGTGATGTTAGATTGAATTATTCTATTTGCAAATAAATAACCTGAACCTGCAGCACTATCACATACTTCTTCTTATTAGCTCGCACTTAACTTCGAGATAAGAGCATTCCCACTCCAATGCCCAACATGTGGCATGGTGACAAGCTTGATCCTTATTAGGATTATCCTTTCTCTTCTTGGGTATTAGGCTTTGGTTGAGAAAGGCACACTTGCTTGTTCTTATCGCCTCACCTTCCCCTCTTTTCTGCTTGTATTCCTTGCGGTTTGACTTAGATATCCTCTACCCTTTGTATTGAGATACTTGAGGAGTAGGGGTGAACCTTGTCCTTCAAAACCCTTTTCATAGTCAAATGACAATGCGTGTAAACACGTCACTGTCTTCCCCACGCAATGCATATTGAAGTTTCTAAACAAAATCACCGAAATCCTGTTAAGGTACCTGTTGATTAAGTTAATCTACGCCATAATCATTGTCGTATGGTTTCCCAAGTGAGTACTCGATCCATGAGCCCTATTCATTTCCAATACATTCACATAACAATTTACCAGGCGCCTGTTTAGCAACTATTAGAGTATCAACCAATCGAAGATCTCTACAACCAGGAGGTTTCTCAAACATATTTCGAAGTTCAGCCAGCATGTTTGGGTGGATAATTTTCAAACTGCTTTGCAGAGCAGGTGACATTTTTCCAAGCATAAAACAAGCCACATCATAGTGCTTTATTTAATATTCTGCTTCCATGCTGCCTTTCCCTTCACTGTATGCAGTCTCAGGGGGTTGATCAAGGACAAGCTATAACAAATAATCATAAGATCAGCAACTCACAAGACAATACTTAGAGAACGATGCAATCATTGGAAATTTGGCCAGTCAATGTTTCTCGTTTCAAAGAAAGTTTGAACGCAGAACTTAAAGCGTTATTGTCGAAAATGAGCATATCTAACAGAAAAAGTTCAAAAAACATTAGTAGTTTCGATAAATACTATTTTTCAAGAAAATAAAAATATAACCCAGGTGTTATACATATAATCCCTATAGAATCACCTGAACAACTAGAACCCAGTATTGGACATAACCCATTCATGCACATGCATATTATCTTTATTGATGAATGTATTCAACAGGAAACTTGTCGAACAATTAATAGACAAAACAATTTTCAATTTCTAGATTAATTATGGGATTACATTGCCAACTAGTTGCATGTAAACATGTTACATCCCATCTTAATGCCTTGAGTTTTCTAGATCTCACTAAGGTAACTCAATTAAGTTCATTCTAATCTAAAGAACGAAACACATTCATGTGAGATCTGATAACTCAAATCATGCATAGGGTTTTCTTACCCATTACGATATAGTCCCCAAGGTCTCACTTGACTTAATCATAATTCAAGTAGTCCCTTTAATTATGAATGGCATTAGACTTAATTTTAAGGTATTCATATTTTGATATGGGAATCCAAAATTATGTATGGAGATAGCATACATACAACTCACTACATAACATTTAATAAACATTTTTATTAACTTTTTAGGTGAAGATCAATATACATATTTGGTGATGGCATTGATGAACCAATAAAAGAAGTAGCCAACCCATTAACGCCACATCACCGTACTTTTGCATAAGTCTTCAACATAGTAGTTTCTGGGTGTGTAATATTGAACAAATCAACTCTTAGGTAAATTTTGTTACTTTATGAAAGTGCGTAGGTAAACTCCAATTATGCCGTACAAGCAAGCCGAGAATTTGGTCATCGCTGAAGCAAACCTCCTCTTTATTCGGTGATTGACCAGCGACGCGTAAAACTTCCCACACAGTTTGTCATTTGATGAGCCTTTCATACCATTCAGTGCAAAATAAATACCATCAACTATTTATCTTCACAACAATTCTTAAATTTTTATAGGATTAATTCATATTATTATTTCTTGAAAAGTACCCAATTTGTTACAACAATTCAACATAATTTAAATAAACAAAACAAGTATATAAAATAAAGACCTAAATTAAACACATAATAACATTTATATGCATTTAGATAAATCAATGTAGGCCACATGCATTCCATTATATGATGAAACCCTAATTAAAATCATGTATTTACTTATCATATAATCACAATCATATATATAAGGTTCATACCCGAAATTTTAGATATTATTCATACTAAATTAAATGGTCATAGAACAATTACCATTAACAAATAAGTTCTTATGATCCATGATAATATGCATGTTTTCCATGGATCCAATACAATGAATTACATGCTACCTAACAATTAGATTAACAAGACCAAGATCGTAAACCATATACATGCATGACAATTTAACCATTGTATAAAAGAAAAATATGATATTAGTTTTTAATAATTAAAATTGCGATCAAAAAAAACAATGTGTTTGAACCTAATATAGGTTTTTTTCGAACAGTAACATGACTTAGAACTCAAAAACCATAAAAAAAAATTTGTTTCTTTTTATTACTTCCGAAACAATACAATACTATCGAGCATAACAAAAACGTTTTGGTTCAATTAAAAAAATTCCCCGATCGAAAAAAAAAAAATAATATATAAACCATAAATCATTATAAATGGTAATTATTCTAACATGTTAAAAATTTGGACTCGAGATTCCACGATAGGAATTATACATTCATACAATTTATAAGATAATAACATCAAATTATAAATAAACGGAAGCAATTATGGATCATAAAACATGCAAAAATAATTAAACCAAGAATTAGGTTTACATACCTTTTGATTCTAGCAAGAACAAGAATCAATAAACTCCAAGAACAATCTAAAGGAAGAATTTGAATCCCCGTCTTGTACACTCGCTATTAACCAATAACCAAGAACTAGCTCGTTAATCACGGTAAACCTATGATTCAAGTAAATCAATCGGGTAGTAACAAAACTATGCAAAAAGCCGAATATGAATAGAGACCAGAAAAGAAGAGATTTTTCTTTTCACAAGTCCTCTTTCCGACATAAAACATCTATAGGTATTTATAGGAGAAAAATAGAGTTGAGTTCTATTAGGATAAGCTTCCAAATTGAAGCTAATCCTACTCCAACACAAACACTACATTGATCTCCAATTTCTCTTTTAGTCCTTCTTGTTTAGTCGTTAGTCGTTTCCATTAAACACTTAACGATCGTTAACTATTTACGTGTAAAATCAATAAATAAAAAATAGTTATATTAATCGATTAACTTTTAGTGGATAGCATTTCACAACAAATGCTTTCTTTCATATAGCTGTCAGTGTTAAAACCTATATATTAACGCGTATCAACAGAGCTATCATTATTAGAACATGTCTAATAATTAGTCGACTCACGCTTTTTGTGAGCAACTTCCATCATATGTTACTCAAATTTTGCACATTACGGCGAACACCTGGACTAACAGCAAGGTTCTGTTTCTGTAAGGATGTTATGGCCTTCAGTACCATATAAAATAGTCTTTATAAGTTGATTAGTCTACTGTTTTAATTGCCCCAAAATGCAATTAAGAACATACCCGAACAGTATCCGTATAAAGTATATGTTAAGAACTTCAAAATTAAACACTAGAAAAACAGGACATAAGCACATACAATCATTTTTCTTCTTTATTAACTTAAGGGCAAAATCCTTAAACATATACGTACTAACTTAAGCGCAAAATCCGCTCAATATAAGCACATAAATCTTGCATGAAAATATATCAATTATGAAACATGTCATGGTTAAAACTAATAAATGTGTTACCTGAGTAGCATGAAACTGCAACTTGAACACACTTTTAATCTTGTTCTTCTCATTCCTCCATCTTGCTGACTTAAACATTTTACACACTCCCAATTTTCTTAAGTAAATTATCAAACACTTATTATTACTATTACCTCATACCCAAATCAAACAACCAGTCAATAATCCCGGAAATGCTCAGTTTCGCATTTCGAAAGCTCATGAAACATACAAAGTGATACAAGATATGTGCTGTTTGGTTGAAAGCAGCTTATCTAGAATGAAGACTTGATGAATGAGACTGGTGATTCATCAGCAAGATTTTGTCCCTTGGTTTTGCTTTTTTATATGTGAAAGAAAACAAATGGTGTAGGTATATGTGTACATATATATATTTTGTCAGTTGAAAACAAGAAACAAATGGCAAAGCCCTTTTATCTTTTGTTGCATGATTGATGGAAAAATATACATGAAACCATAGGATATGATTACTTTGATGGGGTCTATAACTTTTCAAGAATTAAACATTGCACGAGTCGAGTTCAAATCGAACTTACAACAATTTTCGGGTCAACTTTCAGTCGCGTAGCTCAACTGGTTTGAACAAGCAACTTATGCAAGAAAGTAGTCATGTTTTTAAAGCATGTAGACACTCTCCTAAGCGAGCCGTTAAGTCACTCTGAACATTATCATTCACATATTGTTTAACGGATCAGCTAACTAATATAAAAGCATTGTATCGTAGAATTATCCTTACATGCGACATTTTTTCTTACTCATGCTACTAAACATACTCATTCCTGAATGAAATTTTACATACCATGAAGTCAAAAATGTGAGGGGTATCTTTGACATTCTAAAAAAAAGTTAACGTTATTTATGACAAACGAATGAGAACAAGAAGCAGCTGGTGGCTCAAAGAGAGACAAAACAAAACGGTCAGTTTCTTTGTGTACTGTAGATGTAGACCTTGCCATATTGTTTATTTTTATTTTATAATTATTAATTTCTCTTTTGGAATATCTATTTAATGGTGGAAAACGACTTTTTAACCCCCTCACCGCTGAAATCATATTAAATTTTAATTAAGGGTACTTTGGATGATCTTTGGTCGTGTTTAGCTTTTGAAAAAGTGTTTTTATTTCTTTTATGTTTGCACAAGCGTGTAGACGTTTTTTTCTAAAAAAAATAATTGGATTTATCTCTTCTTACGCAGACATGCCTATGGCAGATTAGACCTAAAACATCGATAAAAACAAGCACAACTTTAGGCTCTTAGCAATTAAAGACGGAATCAGAATCAAATACGACCGTATGCAAAATAAAAATTATACTGTAACACTAAAAACACATTTTAATTGACTAGGTGAATTTAAGATGCATTTAAAAACAACCGATATCTATTTCAAAAATTAACATTACATCGAAAAAATGTATAAGTATCTATTGTCACTCATCAACAATATTTGAGAGACGTGGAAGTGCGGAACAAAGACAACTAGCCCATATGGCTTGTGGTTTGGTGTCTTTGGTCGAGGTTAAAGGTTAGCTAGGTGACTTCTTTGAAAGTAATATTTTCTCTATGCGAATGTTATTAATAAGTCGAGCTTTCTTTAATCAAGAGCCATAAAAATCAGTGTTTTACACCTTTAGAATAATTGAAGCTAGCTTAACAATCTTCATTAACCATAAAAATAATCATACTATACTACTCTTATATATGTGTTTACGTGCTAACTAAAGGATTTTGAGGTCAACATCGTATCAATTGATCATTATGGGGTGACCCATTCCAATGGGTCATATATGATGGTGCACCCCAATACAAACCATTAACCAAATTGGACACATGGTGGTGTGTAGTGTAAGTGGCTAAGACCAAGCAGTTTCTGAAGTTGCTGACTTTCCATGGTCTGATCATGGATAGTTTTTAATTTTTATGTT
>BQNB010167385.1:0-14004 GCA_026074375.1 Tanacetum coccineum
AACACCAAAGTCAACTAAGTCCCGGATATCACAATTATTCCTTTTTAAGTAGTCGAAATGGAAACACCTAAGTCAATTAAGACTTAAATGTACTCATTTCTTTCTGTAGAATACTGACTAACTTAAGGAAACATCATACCTATGTGAACCTCTTTTATCACATATTTTTACTTCTTTTAAGAATAAGCTTAGTGATTAACCGTTTGAGGAAGCATTTATTGAATCAGTAACCAATCTTCTTATGCTTAGAATAAATCTTCTTACAACACTTCCCCCTAGTATCTTAAATGATGCATACTTGAAATCACAAGATATCTCCACCCCCATGTAGTTGAAATTGTGCACCTAAAAGTAACAAGTTAAACATTGATTTTCTCTGCGGTTATGACATTTATCTTCCCGGAATGGCCTAAAATAAGAATAGGGTATGAATTCTATCATGTGTACTCATTATCTTTCTTGTATATCTATTCCTTCCTCCTTTCTGGTTTTGATACCTCAAAATCAGCAAAACCTAGTACGCAAATATACTAGAGATCGTGTTTGAAGAATTGATAAGCTTAAATCTATCCCGTAAGAATCAACTTCAAGGCATTTAAAACTATGAAAGTATTTCCAAGCATTCCTAATTCTTTTACAAACTATGAGGTGTTGGCAATATTGATCTTCTATAGTTTAAAGCCTGAATTCACTAAGTCTCAAAGTGCAAATAAATCCCTAAAGTTTGAAACAAATGACATCTAAATCTCTTGTAGTTAATATAAATTAACTCCCCTTTAAATTGTTATCCGTCATTATCAAAAACTTTATCCGTTTATTATGTGACTTATTTTGAAAGACCGTTTTATAAGATATTTGATGACGCTTTCTCCCCCTTAAATAATGACCCGTTTTCTATTTAAAGAGTTGTTGTCATTGTTTGAGTGGTCGAATTTTATTTGAAAATATTTTTGTGATTACTAAAAACACTGATTCATTATGAAGACAACTTTTTACTAATAAAAATAAGATTTCTCTTATTTTGACAAATAAATGCACTGACACGTACGCTTATTGTATATAGGAAGCACGGGTTGTGTTGCAAAGTAAACACAATCTTTTCATTGGTCCTAGAGTGTCATGCCGGGAATATAATTCCCCGTTTTGAGGTCAAGTTTGGTTTTTGAAATATTACCTTTAAGAGAAGAACCGGGTTGCTATTTCTGAAATAATAGCAGGCCATTTGCATGTTTTGAAATATTTAGAATTTCTGGTCGAACTTCATTTCAGCCTCGTTATCATTATTGAATGATTTTCTAAGACCGTAAGTGGTTATGATTTTCTGAAGACATGCCATTATTAATCTTTTTTTATTTTCTCAATTTTTTAATTTTTTCTTTGGTTTTGAAGATTTTATATTTTTGTATTTTGTTTTTATAAATTTTTTCTGAAAATGAAAAATCTTTTTGGTTTTTATGGTTTATAGTATATTTACATATTATACAGGATATTTGAATAAGTACCACCACTATTCTTCTGCTTCATCTGCCAATTGTTTCAGAGTTTCTGGCGTAAAACTTCGCATTCCCAGCTTGTTGATAAGAAATTCAATTCTTTCTCTGCCAAGGGCCTTAGTGAAGATGTCCGCCAGTTGATACTCCGTATTGACAAAATAAAGCTCTACTGCTCAATTCTCAACTTGCTCTTTGATGAAGTAGAATCTAATGTTAATATGTTTGGATCGAGAATGTTGAACGTTGTTGCAGCATAAGGCAATAACGCTTTTGTTATCACAGTACATTGGAATTTTATTGAATCCAAGGCCATCGTTGGTAAGTTGTGATCTCATCCAAAGGACTTGAGCACAATAGCCGGACAAAGCTATATATTCAGCTTCCATACTGGATATCGCAGCGCTTTTCTGCCTTTTTGATGACCAGCTAACAAGCCTATCTCCCAATAATTGCATACATCCAGATGTACTTCGTCTAGTATCTTGGCAACCCGCATGATCAACGTCTGCATAAGCTGTTAGAGCAATAGAAGAATCCTTTGGATACCAGAGTCCCCTATTAACGGTTCCTCGTAGGTATTTAAAGATCCTTTTTACAGCATGGAGGTACTTTTTGGTAGACTTTGCCTGATACCGGACACACATGCATACATCAAATGTTAGGTCTGGTCTACTGGCTATAAGTATCTCATATAGGGTGCCAATCATTCCACGGATCGTGTGTAGGATCTACGGCTGTCCTTGTATATCTTATTCCGGTTTAGATTTCTCCACCATGGGAGTATCCACGGGGTCACAAGATTCCATACCATATTTCTCAAAGATTCTAGAGCATATTTAGACTGGTTTATAAAGATGCCTCTAGGACTTTCTGAAATCTGTAGTCCTAGAAAAAATAATATTTTGCCCATCATCGACATCTTAAACTTAGAACACATTATTTTTGAAATTTGATCACATAGTGCAGGGGTAGTAGATCGCAAAGTATAATTTCATCAACATAAATTTGTACCAGGAGAATATCTTTGCCTTGTCTTCTGATGAACAATGTGGGATCCACGGTTCTTTTAGAGAATTCCTGAGAGAGTAGAAACTTTGACAATAGATCGTACCACGCGCGATGAGCTTGTTTCAACCCATAGAGAGCCTTCTAAAGCTTATACACATGATTCGGATTGTCTTGATCCACAAACCCGTCCGGTTGGCTGACATAAACTTCTTCGCGTAGAATGTCGTTCAAGAATGCCGTCTTAACATCCATTTGGTAGACGATCAAATTCGAATAGCATCAAGTCTAGCCATTGGAGCAAAGGATTCCTCAAAATTAATTCCCTCTTCTTGACGGTAACCACGAGTAACCAAACGAACCCTGTTCTTTAGTATTCCTCCTAATTCATCAAGTATTACCTTGTAGATCCATTTTAAAGTAATAACCATCACTTTTTTTGGACGAGGAACAAGTTTCCAGACTTCAAGACGTTCGAATTCATTAAGTTCCTCTTGCATTTCTTCAATCCAACATGCTTGAGTTAATGCGTCTTTACAGGTCTTTGGTTTAATTGATGTGAGAAATACATCATAGTAACAAAATAAGACTTGTTCATGGAGTTGGAGTCTTGTGGAAACGGGTCTATCGAGTTCACCGATGATGTTGTCTAAAGGATGATCCTTGGTACATTTGGTAACGTGTTCTAAGTTTGGAGCAGGAAAGTTTGCCCAAGGTAGGAACTAACATCCGAAGAAGAAGATGCTTCAGAATCATTTTCTGGAATTGGAATACCAAAGAACAGATTGTTATTCATGTGTGCAACATCTAAGTCATGGTTGTCTTCTTCAACATCGTTAGGAATGACATGATATTGAGTTTTGGGTATTGTTTGAGAGTTACTAGGTGATGGTGCATCTTGGTCAACTGTTGTTGCGGAAGGTGAACCGGTTGAAACAGCGGGTTCTGGAGCTACTACTTCAACAATTAGAGCAATGACTTCAGGGGCTGGGTGATCAACACTAGGTGGAGGAGTGAGTAATTCATCAAACAGTGGTTGAAACAAAATATCCCAATCAGTTCTTGAAGGTGGTACAAACGGTGTTAAAGGTGAAGGGTTTGGAACGAGTCCTGAACTAATTGTTGCAGGTGTCATTTCATGAAGTGCGGGTCCCAAACTACTGTGTTCAGAAGCCATTGCAGTCAACTCATAAAAATCTACATGAATTGTCTTAATGATTCGTATGGTACATCGGTTATAAATTTGAATGCTTTTCTTCATGGTGCGTTGCCATTGGAAATACCATATCAGCCTTCGTTGTAAACTTTACCAAGTTCTTGCTATCATTTTGTCAGTTAACACATGCACCAATACATGTACAATGATAAGTCGGGAAGTTGTCATGTAAAAGTCTTATGGTGTTTTCCCATGACTGAAGACAGTTGATGGAATGATTTTGGGATATAACATGATGGTGGCAACCTGCTTCTGCCCATAAGATTGACGGTAGCTTTGGTGTATATAAACATTGTGCGGGAAAATTCGATTAGACGCACGTTTACGTCTGTCATCGAAACCTTTTTGTTATGAGAGCGAGCAACAGAATGTTTCATTGATAGATGCCAACCTTATCTGATATTCACGTAAAGTATGATTTTCAAAACTTCTGTTCCATTATCTATTTCTGATTCGCTAGACAGAGAACTTTACCGCAGTTGGATCTCTTGAGAACTTGTTTATGAAATCTGAGCTTCATCTTTTGGACCTTAAGCATTTTAACCATGTATTCGTGGTAATCATCGACAATGACGAGGATGTACTTCTTTCGCTTTAAACACTTGCGGACACGTATGGTCCACAAACGACCATGCAAAAGATAGAGTTTTCGTGATTGGTGTCTTCAGGCTTTAGGTTTGTGGGGTTTCTTCTTGTTTTGCCCATTGTACACGCAGAACCTATGGTCCTTTTCGAAATTTAGCTTAAGAGACCTCGGAACAAGACCGTGGTCTAGCTAAATGGTTGATTGCCCAAAGTTCAGATGTGACAGACGGTGCCATAGCCAGGACTTTGTCTTTGAGGCCGTTGGGACTAGAGGACATTTAGGAGAGGACGCCATATATCTCCAAGTGCTGAGTATACAGTTGTTTCCTCGAGATCCAATTAATGATCAACACCTTCTAGAGGTACGAATGAAGCAAGGAGCGTTGGAAAAAGCAACTCAAGGTTCGGGAATCACAGAATGCCCATCGGAGAATAAGTTGTGTCCAAGTCCTTCTACGTAGTAAACCCTTGATATCGTAACATCCCAATCTGATAATCACCATATCCTAATATCTTTGCCACGTGATCATTTCCGAATTTTACAGTACCCAAAATTTTGTTGACGAAATTGGTGAGCTGAGAGCGATCTCCGGTCATATGCTTGGAGCAGCCGAAGTCCAAATACCAGAGTTAATTTGGACGGTACTCCTGCATCATCAGAGCGAGTAAGATGGAACATAAGAAACTGTGGATCCCATGATTTACTGAGTTCCTTTTTGTTTAGCAGATATATAGATTAAGAACCTTAGATTTGCTGATAGGAACATTGGTTTTAGGTTTCCTAGGTTTCCTTGAGTAAACCAATGTTACGATAGGCTTAGATGGATCACTTTCTAGAGCAGTTGGTTTCCTAAGGGGCACTTCAGCAGTTGTTGTAATCCTAGTTAAAGGACACGCGTTTCCTACTATAGTGAAGGTACCGAACCTGTAGGTCTAACGTGTATCCAATATTTGTGAAACACTTTTCATGTTGGTTTCCAACTTTTTCTTTGGACTTTTTTACCAGATTTGAATTTAGTACGAGCATTCACATTATTGATAAAGTCAAGAACACACAAATCATGATTATCAGAAAGCATGCAGCCATTACACTTAACATATTTAAGTTCATAATTTGCATTAAGCTTAAAATGTTGCACATTAGCAGTTCCTTTAGGTGCAACAACACAGTCTTTATTTTTCAAACTAGATTTAACTTTCCTAGGCTAGGCTTCTACTTTATTCTTCTAAGTACTACTTAGTGTTTGTTGAATCTTATCTTTCTTTGTATTGCCTAAAGGCTGTGATCCGCTAGCACTAGTAGACGGTTTTAATCCTGTAGAAGACAACATAGGTTTGTTAGAAACTAGGTTTGATGTAGAGGCTGTTTTTGTGATTATGTTTCCTAAGGATGTGACGGGCTCAGTGAATCTAACTCTTTTGTCCTTGTTCTTTAACCCCTAATTTTTCATTTGAATTATTGAAGCTAGGGCAGGTTTGTCTGATTATTATGAGCAACTCCTAAATTTGTTTTGTATACTTACAAGCAGAATCTAAGGAAGTATTTAAGGGATTTTGTGATTTTCCTTGTTCTACTATTTCCCTAAGAATCGCAGCTTCTTCCTGAGTGTGCTTAAGGTAATCAGAGTGAGCTGACCTATTGTTCAACAATCTAGGGTTTAAATATTCTACATCAATCTTAAGCATTTATGGATCAATAATGTGTTTGCTAACAACATTATCAGCTAAAATCTTTTCCTTTAAGTTTCCTTAATTCATCCTTGAGAGCTGTTACGGTCAAACCTTGTTCTTGAATTTTTGCATTTAAATCAGAAATTTCCACAGACTTTTGATTGACTTGATTAATTAACACATCACATTGTTCTTTTGATCGAATACATGTTGGTTTAATCGAGTCATAAAGTTGCTTATAAGTCTGTTTCAAATGTTCATTCTCAGCAATAAGGTTTGACACGCTATGATCCAATTCAATATTTATCGTTTCAATCTCTTCTAAGTCTTTTTTAATCTTATCCTCGTTCATTTTTCCACTTAGAGATTTAATTCTCTCTTTCAACTTCTTGATGACCGTGTCTTTCTCTTGCGACTGAGCTTTCAATTCATTTAATTCAAAATATTGATCAAAACTTGGAGTACTTTGATTTGAAACAGAATTGTCCCTTTGAAAAATTTCTTGATTAAGTTGAGTGTCAACTTCTAAAGAGATGCAATGTTTTTCAAGAGTGGTATAACTTCTGAACAATTTATCGTAAGTCTCTTTTTCAATGAAATCCTTTTTATTGAGAAGCTCAGTTTCAAATTTGAGGCCACTTTTCACATTCATGCACGTTTCACAAGAAGCATTTTCCACAGGAAAGAATTCACAATATGTTCACATATATCTTTGTTAATTACTTGTTACAGAAGTTCATTCGTTTTCGTTCAAAACTTGATTCATTTTATCTTCAAATGTTTTTGACTCTAAACGATGTTATTCCACAACCTGTTCCATTTGATGAAAGCCGTTTTGGACTTCAGAAAGTTCATTAATCAAATATTGATCGAATGTATTAAATAAGTCCTTCAGAGCTTTTACAAATGGAATTATTTCATCCCTTAAACAAGCTTTTGTATGTTTGAACCCCCACGAGCCCTCAATAATAGCTGTGGCCGTGGTTCTTTCTTTAACAACCACGTCAAAACCAGCAAGATGGTGTTTAAGTTTTTTTTTAAATCGTTTAACCATGTGACTTTAGGAAGGTTTTAGAACCTCACTTTGGTGGGGTCTACTAGAAGGAGTGGGATCGATGAATTTCATAGAATTCTGAGACCAAAAGGCTTGTTCAGCAGATAATTCAGTTTGTGGAAGAAATCATGTTTCAAAATCTTAAGAAAGTTGGTTAAGAACAGCATAATCGACTGGTGTAGTATTAACTTTCTTTTCTAACATCATAGGATCCTTTTGTTTTAAAAGCATTTTTGAATGACTCTCTTCAGCATAAGGGGCATTAGGTCTTTCAGATCAGAATCCACAATAGCACTAGTATTCTTAATGACTTTACCTCATAAAGATTTGGTTCCAACTCTGAGCTTTCTTCAGATAGTAAAGGATTGTTGAAAAACCTTGAGCTTATTTATGGTATGATCATAGTAAAACTGAGGTTTCGTCAACATGTGAACAGTTTACGCAGATTGATCTCTTTTAAAAACAATATTATCTAGTTGTTTGATCTTCTTTTCCAAGGCAATTTCCATATCAATGTTTCTAGATTCTTCTTTCTTGAAATCATTTTTGGAGATAGAGAATCCCGTTTTTTGGCCAAAATTTTTTTTTTTTAATAAAAAAAAAGATTCCTTTTCTGTTAATTTGTTGTGAAAGAGAAAGACGATCAATCTCTACAATCTGGTTCATGTAAATTGAATATTATCTTTACTCATTTAAATCGACCATTTTGTCCTTTTTCAAAACTTTAATTGTTCCCTTAATATCTTTCAAGCTCAGCAGTTAAGGTATCATTTGGATACTTTTATTGTCCTGTATATATCTTCGTATAATTAACTACTTGGGTTTTTCAGTTGTTCATCCAGATAATATCAGTACATCTTGTTGTGCCTGAAGAGGAGTTAGAATTTTGAACCATCTGCCTGTTGCGATTCAATCACATACTTGAATAAGGAGTGTTTTTGCTATCACTGGTTATTTCAATCTTGAATGGTTCATATATTTTGACTTTAGAAGACGGGCATCGCCTGCACAACTTGAGTACTACATATATTATTATTTTACTATTATCATGAGTGTGTACACTCCAGAGCATCTGAATCATAATGAGTTAATTCCCATGAGAGGCAACTTTGGGCAGTGTGAGTTCTAATTAATCAGAGGTCACTATACATCCAATCATCTCAGCTGATTAAGTAGCTTTGTGAGTAATGACAGTCTGTGTGGCTTGACCTTCTGAAATTCTTGGATCTGCCAAAATGTTAGTTCCTCCTCATTGTAGTATTGCCATTTGTTGAGCTTGTACAACACACGTTATCCTTAAACCATGATTCATCCTGTTTCCTCTTAGGTTTAGTGCACTATTTAGACATGTGGCATTCCCCTTTTGCAGTTGTAACAAATAACAGTCTTTTGTTTCTCAGAATTTCTTCCACTTGTTCCTAGAGTGTATGTCCTTTTAGTACCCGCAGCAAAAAGATGTTTGTCTCCGCTAAATTGGCTGTAAGGCCACTCTTCCATCATTAATGGTGGCTTGTTGCCTAGGGTTTGACGAATTCCTCAACTGGTTATTGGTAATAGGATAGCGGGAAGTGACAACACCAGTCAAGAAAGACATCATGTGATTGATGGCATTAATGGGATCATCACCTTTCTAGAACACTGGAACAATTAGACCCGAGTCTAGTTGGGGAAATTCAGGTTGTTGGTTAACTGTGGGAGCATATTCTAATTGAGGGATGGATGATGATGGAGAGTAAACATTATGGTGAACTGATGATTGATAATCATTGGATGGATAAGTGATTGAAAGAGGTGTTGATGATTGATTGTTTGAGTATTGTTGAGATTGATAAGGTGATCCATACTGTAGAGACTAATATGGTGAAACTTGTGGTTGAAATTGAGAGTTTTTGTTAGAAACACAATTTCACAGTCTAACAAGTGAAGCTCGGTCTAGAAAAAAATTGCGTTTGACAGTCGTTGTTGGTTAATTATTTAATGTTTATTAATGTAATTTGGGACGGCAAAGATAAAAGCCTAGATGCCCAACAAAAGCCTAGAATGGGCAGAACCTTTTTAGTATAAATACACCTAGTTTAGTCAAAATTAGGTTAGACAAAAGAGCTAGTCATTATATTGTTGTTAGGGTTTCTAGCAACCAAAAGGTGTTTTTTAATACATCAATAAGTCTTTAGTTTCATGCATCTTGATTCTGACATCATTGTTAGGTGTTGTATGAGTTGATTCATGGAAACCTACAATTGGTATCAAGAGCCCTTCAAGGATTGATGATTTGATTTGGGTTTGTGTTTTCTATTTTTTATTCGGAAATAAAAAAAATAAAGAGGGATCCGAATTTGTTTGTGTGTTTGCTTTCATTCTTCGATTCATAGAGGGTTTATGTTTAGATTAATGTTCATTAATAACCATTCTCGTTAGCAATTCAAGATTCGATTAATTCTTTGCTAAGTGGAGTGTTTTTTTAATCTTATGTGTTTGAAAAAATTAAATCGAACTTTTTTAAAAAAAAGAAAAGAAAAGTAAGAGATCTATATTTTTGAGAAGAAAATATTTGTTTTCTAAAATCAAGGGATTTGATATAATCCTAGTGGAGGTTAATTTTGGAAAGTAAATAATTGGTTCCTAAAGTCAAAGGATATAATCTTTTGGGAAGTAAATAATTATATCCTAGTGGAGGTTAATTTTGGGAAGTAAATAATTGGTTCCTAAAGTCAAGGGATATAATCCTAGTGGAGGTTAATTTTGGGAAGTAAATAATTGGTTCCTAAAGTCAAGGGATATAATCTTTTAAATTTGGAAATTATATTCTTGTTCTTTTCTTTCCTCCTACACAAGATCAATTCATTATTGTTTTACGGTTTCTTCTTGATTTTGTAAAATCCCGCGAAAGATACGATTCTTTTCTCGGTTTTAATCAAAGATTTGTAAAATCCCGTGAACAGTAATTGACTTCAACCAAACACAAATCAAACAAAAACAACACCAAACACAAATAAAACAAATCAACAATCACTCAACGATCAGATCATTCAGTTCTTAGAATTCAAAAACCAAAGATGACTGATAAGGATTCAAGTGCTGCAGGTTCAAAACCTATGACTCCTTTTGTTCACACTCGTCCAGCAAACAATGAGGTACACAAAAAGGTTTGGAAAATTAAAGAGTACCTTACTGCGTTTGAGCCAATCATACAAAATGGAAGAGCACAACCATGTTGGTCGGAGTATAGACGTAGTTTTGTTAACGAGATTATACCATTTTATGAAAACATCAAAAACCTTTCTCAAAACCTAGATACTGACATCTATACAGAAGTAAAGGAGTTTGAGCGTAGTCTTGATAAAATGGAAAGTGACTATGACAAATGTCTTGCGGATAACAAGCGCCTTGGTGACAAAAATAAGCATCTTCTTGCAAAGACAAGGCGTCTACAAAGAGTGATGACGGATCTTTGGAATGACAATGAGCGCTTCATTGCTGATAATATAGCAAAAGACATCTGCTCTTTTGTGCTTTCTTCTGAAAAGCAAGTGTCTCCGAGATCGAATTGCAGTTGTGAAGATCTTAGATCTGCATGCGATAGGGAACACACTAAAGTTCTTGAACTTGAAGCTGAAGTTTTAAAACAACAAAAGATGGTCATTGAATCTGAGAAACGTAACTCTCATTTACAAAAGACCCATATTGATTTACAACTTAAATCTTCTTGACACCGAAGCCCAAAATGTTCCAACTGAGGTATCTGCTGACACATCTGATAAAGTTTCTATGATTGCCATCTTAACTGACTTGCAAACCCAACTAGACGGACATGCTAAGGTTAACTAAGAAAAATGTTTGGAAATCGAGACCTTAAAAAATGAGCTTCTTCAATGCAAGCAAGAAATATGTCGTCTAGATACCCACAGGTCAAACTTGATTTGAAACAAAGTTAGTCAGGAAACAAGCCCTAGTGTTTAGCGTAATAAGCGTAACCGCCGGAGGGGGGGGGTGAGCTTGTGCAAGAAAACATATTTCGCTTTAATCCATCTTTCAGGAAAGAAAATCAATTGCATTTTTACAATCTGAAAAGGAAAAAGATATTTTATCTGAAAAAAGGGATCTAGAGATAGTTATCTTGATGAAATAGTTTGTTTAAAGAAATGCTAAAAAATTGCAAGAGATATGTTGCAAAGATTTAAACATCCCAACACACATATTCCTATGGCTTTATAAGACATACCTAAAGCCGCAACCGCTGACTTGCACAAGGACATCCTAGGTACCCGTAACCCAGGTCTAGGTTATATGGCCAAGCGTGCTCAACATGTTTGTATGATGCTGATACCCTTTTGCATCCTACTCACCACCCGTTAGTATCATGGGATCAGTAAAGGAGGTCTGGTTCACCAAGTTGTTAGCATGAAAAAGATGAACGAAAAAACCAAGGCATGTTCGACCCGAGAATGGCTTCTATGAGAAGCTAAATGCCCTTAAGTTTGTTCCTCAACAGGAACTGTCCCAAGAACAGGCGTATTGGCTTTCCGCCAATGAAATTGCTAGTAATGCTAGTAACCCTGCCACACCTGTTACTCCTTTTGTTCATAATCGTCCACCTCCAAGTAAGTTCTGTTTCATATTCAAAAGGTTAATGCCGTTTTTCATCAATTTGAGGGTATCATAAATGAACGAACAACACAAAAACCACTCTATGTTTCTGAATGGTGTTTTGATTATGCCAAACAGTTTGTTGAACAATAACTGGTACCATTTTACGACCATTTTAAAAAACACATAGAATCTGCTAATGAAACAATTTTCAAAGAAGTAAAAGAATATGGAACAGTTTTTTGATGACTTGGATGCGGGTGTATGAACGATGTGTTCTTGATCTAACAAGAACCTGACCATAGAGAAAGAAACATATTTTAATAAAAAATGACTGCTTAATTGCTGAATGTTTAGAAAAAGATATCTGCTCTATTGTGCTTACTTCCGATATTGTTGTGCCCCCTAGTTCGAATTGCCTTTGCGAAGATCTTAGATCTGCATGCGATAGGGAACACACTAAAGTTCTTGAACTTGAAGCTGAAGTTTTAAAACAACAAAAGATGGTCACTGAATCTGAGTGAAAAGTAAACTTCATTTATAAAAGACCCATATTGATTTACATTAAACTTTAAAACTATAAAACAGTGCTAGACACTTCTAGTGCCTCCATGTAATTTTTGAACATTACAAGTTAAGAAAACAGCTTCAAGGGAAAGATGACACTATCAGGAATTTAGATGCTCAGATCAACATCATGAAGGTGTTGAATGTAGGATCCACTGTAGGTAGCTTTGATAAGCAGGCCTTAGAAACTGAGTTAACTCAGTTGAAAGATGCGATCACTTCAGTTAGGATTCAGAATGATGGATTTAAGGCAGAGAATGTGAATCTGAAACGACATTATGAAGAACTGTCGAAATCTAATGCTTACTCACGTTCTACATTCACCACAAAGATTAATGCCTTAACTGTTGAGAATGCCATTCTGAAAACTGAGCTGAGTGGCAAAAAGAGTAGTGGATCTACAGCCTCTGAGAAACCCAAAGTACTTGCTTCAGGGATGTATACCAACAGTTCAAAGTACGTTCCACCTCCAAAAAGAGCCAACTGGGTAAAACCAACCCCGTTGCCTAAGAAAAAGCAAGTTACTTTTCAAGAACCCCCTAGGACTTCAAATAGACCCACACAGAAACCACCAGTGCAACAAAACAAGAAGCCTAATGTTTCTGTAAATCTGTCTACAAGAACTAAACCTGCCACTGAATCTCGCAAACCTATGCCAAAGAGCCACACTTGGAACCATCGTATCTTGCCCAGTAAAAGTGTGAACGCGAGGAGAGCAGCAGATCACAATAGGAAGTTGAATGTTGTTGATCATAATCAGTTTGTGATCTATTTGCCTTTTTTTTTTTTTCTTTTTTTTTTTTTTTTAGTTCTTTGAAGTCTAGAGAATACCAAAACCCCCCAGGCCAAACATAAGTGTGTATCATACTAAGAAGGTTTGGAAAGCAACCAGAAATCATAATGTGAACACTACTAAGATAGCTTGGAGACCAACTGGAAAGATTGTTGGTAGTGTTAAGCCTCAGTGGAAACCCACTGGATGACATTTCGCGTTGTATGATAACTGTCCTATTAACTAGGATAATGGAACCCATTGTGAGCCTTTAGAACTTACCCGAGCGCTAGTTCTAGCCCCAAAATAACTATGGTCTCTAGGTTTACTGATCATAAACTTAGTGATCGACAGGCAGGTTCCAAAGGGATCTCTGGTATTTTTGATTGTTAACTAACCGGAACCCTTCAGGGCATCCTATCACCGTAAATGTTTGTGTTATCGCAGGTAGTACAAATTGTTCTATGGTATCTGGATTCTAGATCTCAGACATATGACCGGTGATCGTGCGCGACTTATCAACTTTGTAGAAAAGTTCATTGGTACTGTGCGATTTGGCAACGATGAATATGCAGCAATCGTTTGGCTATGGTGATTATAAACTGGGTGACACTATCATCTCTCGAGTCTACTATGTTGAAGGACTCAAGCACAACCTATTCTCTGTAGGACAGTTTTGTGATGGAGGTTTGTGATGGAGGTTTAGAAGTTGCATTCAGACAGCATTCATGTCACATCCGCAACTACGATATGGTGGATCTACTCAAAGGTTCACGGACAACCAACCTGTACTCCATCTCACTGAATGATATGATGTCAGCTTCACCAGTTTGCTTGCTTACAAAAGCCTCTTCAACGAAGTCATGGTTATGGCATCGTCGGTTGAATCATCTGAATTTCGGGACTTTGAACGAATTGGCTCGAAATAATCTAGTCAGAGGATTACCCATGCTGAAATATGACAAAGACCATTTGCGTTGTTAGGAAAATATTGTAAACAGACTTAATACTGTTAGTATTAAAGTTAAGTCTGTTAGTTAAAGTTAGTACTGAT
>BQNB010167386.1:0-14004 GCA_026074375.1 Tanacetum coccineum
ATATATAACTGATAGATTGTACATCATCTAACTTAATAGATAGATATTTACATTTATGAAAATTGTGGGTTGTTATAATAGGATCACAAATGACACCTTATGTTTTACCATTTGATTATGAGCATAGTTAGACCGGCAGGTGACCCGATAATTGTTCAACCAGTATTGTTCTTGATTAATTGGTAATTGATTTTGGTGGTGGACTACCGATATATAAAACAACATCAAGTAATAAGTGGGTAAAGTCCCGATGGGCTAGGGTATTAACAGGATCACCACTGCTTTAATTCCTTATGACATATTATAATTAGACATTAGGATGCTTTATGCGGATGCGTTATTCATGACATGATTGTTCGTATCTAGGTCTTAGGAAGAAGAAACGCCTAAGTCTTAAGAATGATATGCCGCCTCGAGATAAACAGCCATTGCACTATTTAATCAAACCAACATACAATAGGATTAACATGGTTAATACAGTTTTCTTATATTTGGCTTGTACCGCTCTTCTAGCTTTTGTTATTTGTCTCTTTTGTTTATTGTGCTTAGAATTGGTATTTGTCACCATAAACCTGTGCCAGTCACTTAGACTGAAACCCCCTATTTACCTTTGGTAAATATGTATAGCATAGGTTTAGCTAGTAATTAGACTAATCTAGATAGATTAAAATACTGATAGAATATTAGGTTAACTCTCTCACTCTTAGTGTTCAACACCCTACTTACCGCGAAGCTCCATCTTGACCGGGTACACTGCCCGTGAAAGTGTTGTCTTTAGGTTTGTCGGCTAAATATAAATGTAAAACTTGATACCAAATAATTATGCACCACACGACGACACATCACATGCCAATCTTCTAAACGAGTTGCTCGAATACTTTTGTTGGCAATAACTTTGTAATGAAGTTTACCAAATTGTTGATGTTAAGAATAAGTCCAGCAATGATAACAATATATATGTGTAACTTCCAATCCAATATCAAATGCATTGGTTAGAAAATATACAATGTGTCTACAAATATTAAAAGAGAAAAATAAACTCTCTATGACACATATTAATTGCAAAATTGACAACAAAACCTCAATTGCACTTATGTATGGTACTTGAGGACCACTCATTTTTTAGAGACATGTGCAAAAGCAATTTATATAAGATGCATCCACAATGATTTTTATCCATATAAGGATTCATTCAACTTGATCAAATAAAGTTATTGAGAAATTTATTAATTGTTTATAGAAGTTGAATTTTTGAGGCATTACATATCCTTCATAGAATATGAGAGCTCTAATAAACCCTATTTTAGAGAAAAATAAAAACTTCAATATAGCTTATCTCATAATATATCGATAAGATATTTACATCCACTTCGAGACAATATGTCTCTTAATAACCAACTTATTGTTTTTGTGAATTTATTTATTTCACAATTCAAGTATTTAGAGCACATAACTTTAGAGCTCTTATTTCAATTTCACACAAAAAACTGATGTATATCCAATAGCTTTTACACATTAATGTGTATGAACTTTACGCTCTAATACTTTTAGTATTTACAAGATACTGAGTCTTTTTATGTTGGCCAATCATTTCATTAAGAGCACATATGGATATTAATTGCTTTATGATCCTCATCATGCATAATAGCAAAAATTATATTATATGTAGACAACTTTATCGACGTCGTTTTGTTTCGATTCCATATGATTCTAGACATACTAGACTTTATTGAGATCTCATTAATTACCTGAGGTTCTTTGGAGCCTTCATGTCTAGTGTCTCTTTATGAGACTATCATGGGGGTCTTTTATACCTCGAACACCATCTTGTTTTCATGCTTCATATTTTTCATCGAGGATTTTATTTAAAATCGATTTGTCTACCATGCTTGAGGCATGCCATAATAAAATAGTGTCCTTGAGAGACAACTTATAATTAGAGCATGAGTAGCTGAAATTTTGTTTTTGGCCAACATTTATATATGGCTATTAGATTATCCATTGAATAATAAATTCATAAAATTTCTTTCGAGGATCAATAGAATATGATAATTCATTATGAATATTCAGCTACTTCTCTCCTCCCGAAGGAATTTTCCTTCTTCTATATCCTGTATATGTGCATTTAGGTGGAGTAATTTGCACAAAAAAACTTAAATGGGATATGTTTGGTTTATAACCAAAACCAATTATAAAAAGGAGGATTTATAATAACATATTGTCATGATGCTAATTTTTGTTGTTGTGTATATTATAATATGACCCCATACAACAACACAAGTTTTTCTCTCATTTTCATTTAGTAATTCAGAAGTAATTCATCGCATATTCATGATGAAAATACTTACTCTGAAATGTTAGGCTCGCATTGAGCTATTAATCATGCAAACTTGAGGTTGCGATTTAATGACCATTTAGACGATGCATCGATTTTAAATTCTAAATGGTTCATATAATGGATTTGTATGCCTACATATATCCACTTGTTTTCTTTCCAGAATATTGAGGGATTAAGTCCCCAATCTAGTTGATAGATGAATAAATCAACTTCTTTTGAGAGATAACATTAGATTGAAGAACCTTTTCTTCAATATTTTTTGCATCATTAATGACTTAGGATGGTGTAACCGCTCATGCCAAAAATATTATAATTATTGCTCATAAACTTATGTTATGGAAATGATTAGCTTTTACTAATCTTTGTAAATGCATTGTTTCTACGAAGATAAAAAAGTATAAAGCATCCTTAATATGAAGACTTTGTTGCTCATGACAATTATATATATCTTTTACGGAGCAAAATTGTGCTAGCATATAAGATGCTTAAATCTAGAATATAGTGTGAATGTCTTATGACACACTGTGTATTTTACATACACTACAAGCATTTTTTGGCAATAAATAGCATTTTGGTTTGCTCAGTTTCTATTTTAGCACTACTAGTGGGTTGTCACTTCATATATCTCGAACCATATCATTTACCATGAGAAATGATCTTTAAACATTTATCATTAACATCTCACATTCAATGAGGGAAATGATGAACTTATATTGATCATTTATCACCTCACTTGAGGAAGTAAGATCTCTATGTTGATCATTTCTTCACATTCACATAAGGGAATGGAGATATCACATTGATCATTTCATCTTTTATCTTGCAACTTGAGGTTGCCAACTAGTTTCTTTGAATTAACACGACAATAATTATTTTCCCACGTACATAATCACGGTATCTACATGATCATCGTTATCGAGTCACCTTCAGTTGAGTGAATGGAGCAAATTTAGTAAACGGGTTTATCGTGTTTCTTAAAGCATACCCATTGCTTTGTTTAAAAAAACTTATATCAAAGCATCGTTCTCGATATATGAGCATATTCGAGGCATTAACCATCTCATCGCATGGTTTCTTTTTATCATTCAGATACAATACTCAATATTGCGAAAATGTGCTTGCATTTACAAGAATTTTTTGCTTTTGATGGTCAAGTCTTTCTTTTAGATTTTGACATACATTTAACGGATCTTTCACCGTTAGATATTCTTTTAATTCAGATTTAACACAAAAATTGTGAGACCGAACTCGCTTAGACGTTTTTTATGCATCTTGAGGTACATACAATTATAGCGAGATTTAACAAATCTTTCATCGTTAAGTATTCCCCTTTTAGATCATCATGAAAAAGACGATGGAGGAATACCACTATTGTGTTACACTCTTGTAAAGAGGCCTTATTTTCAGCTTTAATTGATTATCCCCAAAATTAGATGGAACTCAGCATGAAAAGTCCAAGGGTGATGGTTTTTTCCCGATATGTCAAGAACAACAAAATCAATATTGAAAGCCTTAAATTTAACATTCTATATAAAAATGACAAAAGTATCATTTAGCAAAGATTGCATATATCACCATATAAGGAATTTTTTTTCATATATCACAAACATTTTACGAATCTTATTAAGAGATTATACACCACTTATACAAGTCGTACAAAAAATCAATTTCAAATTTAAGTAATTTTAAAGCGTTGTGTTTTACGCCATTAACATTTTTATTGAAGACTAATCATAAATTAATATGATTACAAATGCAACGCATATTAAACACATACTTTCGATTTTCATGCAACACATATATAACATAGGATTTTAGATAGATAGTAAAAATATACTATACTACACATCTAAACTAAAAATAAATAGATGCATCACATTCCATTAAGGCAACATATCTAATCTTGATTATATTACGATGTTGATATATGTTATTAGTAGTGTTCATGCCTCTTTTTTCTTCTTAAAACCAATAACCAAATTCAATAACCATAATAAAATGATTAGAAACTTCACTTTATAAAGAAATACAAGTACAAACATAATTGATTCGGAAAAAATAGACAAAAGACATGCTACCATGTCCCACTCAAATGTAACATAACTATTATCCCCTCACCCTATATACAATAACCCCTCTACCAACAAACTTTAGCCTAATTCGCACCTATCAAGACAATTCGATCAGCCACCAAATCTTAGCAAATATTATTGTAGAAAACATGCGAAATTATGAATTTAGCAAATCAGTAAATGATTAAATAATTATATCGACATGATTAACAATAATAGAACACAAACATATAAGAAATAATATGAAGTCGTGTTATTTGATTCTTTTGAGGGAATCATAATAAAACTTAAAGTTTTATCTTTTTTATAACATAACATGAGGTTATGTTATTGATTCTATTAGAATCAAAATGGTCCACATGGAGGAGTAATTGGCCCACAAATGTCTCTTTCAATTCTTTCTAGAAGCGAAAGAGATTTTTTTCAAGTTTATTGATTGAGGGCCTAGTTATCATTTTTCCAAGAGAGCATGCTCCACATGATAAATATTTTGATAATAAGATCTTGAGATCCTTTAGTAGATGTATATTTGAGCTCTCAATTATTCTCCTCCTCATAATATCACCCGAATTACCCAAACAATCATGGCCACCAGGGTAAATATTTTGGCATTACACCTTT
The DNA here is from genome assembly GCA_026074375.1 of Tanacetum coccineum. Taxonomy (NCBI): domain Eukaryota; kingdom Viridiplantae; phylum Streptophyta; class Magnoliopsida; order Asterales; family Asteraceae; genus Tanacetum; species Tanacetum coccineum. The sequence goes on from BQNB010167386.1 coordinate 5,032, forward strand.
CGGGTAGAACATATTATTTTTGTCCTGATTTTGTATGGTAAAATACAATCTGAAGATTTAACCTTTCATTCTTTTCATTATGGACTTTTTTCCATTTTTAATGAATGTAATTTGGAGATACTCAATTTTATTTTGAGTCATGGTTTCAATACGATAACCAGTGCGTCTTATATATTTAAAACTTAGTAGATTTATCCTGGATCTACTAAAATACAACGCATCATTTATTCTCTAGAGGGAATCATGATAAAACTGGAGGTTTTATCTTTTTTTTCTTTATAACATAACATGAGGTTATGTTATTGATTCTATTAATTGAATCAAATTAGAACTTGAGGCTCTAATTATTATTTTTCAAGCATAACATGATGTTATGATATTGATCCTTATGGAAGAATCATATTAGAACTTAAGGTTCTAATAAAAAAAATTCACCACAACATGAGGTTGTGTTATTATCATGATTCATCTAAAGGAATCACAAAGAACTTGAGGTTATTTAAAAGATATACAGTAACTTGATGTTATTGTATTTTAATTCAATTCATTGTAATAAAACTTATGGTTTTATTATGAATAAATATAATCATAACATGAGTTTATGTTATCTTTTTGTTTTAATAGATCTTTGAAACTCTTATATAAAATAATACTCCCTCTGTCCCATATTAAATGTTCATGTTTGACTTTTACAGTCTTTCTTATCCAACTTTGACCTTAAATATATTTATTTGTGTTATGTAATACTTGATAAAATTTATATCAATAAAAAATATACTTAAACCCCAATCTACTCATATATTTTGCATCAAGTATTACATAATACAAACAAAAGTATTTAAAGCCAAAGTAAGAAAATAAAGACTTTAAAAAGTCAAAGTGAACATTTAATATGAGACGGAGGGAGTACAAGATTGCATTATTTGATTCTTTTTATGTAATCACGATAGAACTTTTTTGTGTTCTTGTAAATCACAAAAAAATTTAAAAGATAAAAAAGAAATAAAACTGATATTATGTATGTAACCAACGATTCATATGCCAACCAATATAGTACATGACACAGTTAAATATGTCATCATTAAAAACTAGTATCACTTTTGCAATATTATACTTATATATCAAAGGCCAGTATTGCCATCCCGTCGGAATCTCCCCATTTTCCAGCCAGAACCCGACTGGACTTGCTGAAACCCACCTGAAACCCGGCTTCAAAGAAAATAATTGTTAATTAGAGAAAGTGGGTTTTCTTACCTCTCTCTCAGTCACAATCGTTTATTTATTTTTAATTCTGATTCTGCGTAGAATTCCACTCAAGTATACCACGTGTCTTCTGCATAAACGCAATGACTACATCTCATCATCTGTTAGTTACTCAACTCCTCCCTCCCAAATCTTCTTCCAAATCCGATGATCAAACAAATTCAAGATTAGTTTTTTTCTTACTCACGTCAGTTTAGGTAAAGAGGAATAATTTTGAAGAGTTAAGAATTTTAGTACTCTAATTTCTACAAATTTTCCTTTTAAACTAAGAAAAACGAGATAATACTTTCAAATTAGTGGTTAACTAACAACAAAGTAGCAATTTGTTGGTTCGCTTTCACTAACACAAGAAAAATGGTTGTAAACCCTTATTAAGAACACTTCGAATTTGGGTGTGTTTAACAAAGCAAATCGGCACTACATAATTAAAGGTATGTTCATCACCCAGATTTTTGGGTGTTTGTTGTACACATAATCCTTGCGAAGCCCAAAGTTTCGAGTGATTATGTCTATATTCAAGGTTGGATTACGTTGGTGCTCTAGAGATAATGAGAATTGTACGTATCAAGCGAGTCGTGAGCAACACATTTTTGTTGTTCAGGTTCTGTTATTCTATCCATTTTATCAATATCAAATTTTCTTTTGTTTTTTATTCTAAATATTTTTGAAATATAGCTTAAACAAACACCCCATATTTTTTTTGTTTTTTGGGTGTTTGCAGAATTTTTGATGATTGTGAACAATGATATTAGTTTTGAACTCCGAATATTAATTAACAGTAATTTGTCTCGAATTGGCATTAGAGCCTACGCTGGTCTGTCCCTCTGCAAAAGTCTGACACATCAAGTAAAATTACAAATCAACTCGAGACGTTAAATCCTTGGCTATGAGTACGAATGCGTTGTGCTGCGAACATGTGTGAATTATAATTAAGGTGTTAGTTTTCTTTCCACTTTTCATGCTAAATTTCAAAATGGATGTTCAATGAAATTTTCTATGTTTTATGTTTCGCTGGAGCAGAGCTCCCTGGATTCATATGTTCCGATAAGCACCAAGCACCGTCTCAAAAAGCGAGGGCGTTGTCATCACTGCCAAACATAGGTTAGTCAAATGGGGTTGTGACTTGCAACAATTTAGGGTTTTTGGTTATGATGTTGGTTTTATAAAAGAAACTGAATATACGTTAACATCCTTTCTTATTTGTGCTGCATGAATAATAGAAAACTTATACAACACTACATCTTCCACATATCTTTCCCAGAGGTTCGCCATTTACAAAATGTTCACGTGGGCTAAGAAATATTACAAAATTACTGTAACTAAAAATGAATGTGTCCGTTAAGCCTCCTGTGGCAAAACAGGCCTGTACATTGTCAGCAAGCGGATGGTGCACAAATCGGCAAGCGAACACGTTTAGAGAGAATCCATATGTGAATAGAAACGAGTAATCTTCGAGATGGCAGGAACTAAGGTTGATAACAAAGAACAAAACATGCATACGGTTACACAATATCAATGGATATGGCATTCCTGAAATTGAACAAACAGGCGTAAAACGTCACTTAATAAAGTGTCTGACTACTTACACATAACTACACTTGATACCAAAAGTGTCATATGAGTATAATTGATAAATACAATACTGAATATTTTATTGTCTAAATGTACGATTTCTTAATTCTTTTTATTGTTGTTACCATTAATATAACATGACCTCAGGACGCCAGGAGAAACGTGGAATTGTACCCTGATTTAGAAGTTACTAGTTGAAACCAATATGTAAAACATCTTGTCAGATAGTGCATAGACAACATACTAATATATGAGATAGGAGGAACATATTAGCAGAACTTTGCGCTCTATAAGTTACAAAGTTATGCACTTGGTAGAAATGAGGAAACAAATCTATACAAGACTCACGATATTGTTCAAATATAGTGTTACAACGAAAGGCTTGAATTTAAAGAGGTTACTCACAAGGAGAAACGAAAAAACTAAACAGTCTTTGGAAACATACCAGACGGTTCTTGAGTGACATGAGATTGAATTCCAATCAAACCAAAGTAACAAGATGTAAGAGAAACCTCTAATAGTGTATCATATATATCTATCTAGAGCTCTAAAAAAAAAATTGAAACAAGCGTCTTCAAATTGCGTCGTTACAATCTCATGACCAACTGACAAATACATGCGACATCTACACCATAGATATCTGAATAAGAAAAGTAATCATTCTCTATTGAAAGCAATCCAAAAACCCTTAAGACATAACTGTAAATAGTTTAGGAAATCTAGAATCACTTGACAGATTCTTGATTTCACTCTTGGTCGCAAATGATCTTCTTCGCATCTTTCCTAATTAATGACATCCTAAGATGCTACTGAAGACAATTTTTTGAAGAGATTTTATGAATTTTATCATGGCCTCCAACAGCCGTGTTTAAGTGGTAGGGGAATGTTTTGGGTAAGGATTATAAATCAGGACCGTAACACTCTGAAGCGGTTCTCTTAAACTCACTACAAAGTATGCGCGAACACCTAACTTTTCTAGCAATAAGAAAACAAATACGCGTCCAAATCTAACACGAAATATAGTCCAGACGCATTGCGCAAATTGTTTCATAAGAGCTCTTTGATCTTTTACATGATGTCTCATATTTTCCTTATATACACTACAACCACAAGGATCCTATCAGAGCGTCTCTCTCTCAAAAATTATAATCTCTAATAGAATAGCACACGCATCCTTGCGATGAACAAAAAAAAGTGTCCTCTCTACTCTACTATTGTTATCTTTGACTAACTTTTGTAGGGATAGTAGCAATGAAATGTTGAACATGGACGGCCTATTAAAAAGCTACGTGATAGACGTCTTCTGCGACTACGAATTGTGTCAAAGGCTTACTACCTAGATGCCCTTTGCAAAGCATTCTAAGCTAACTACCCCTTTTCAGCAAGAAATGACGAGGTTCTTTCTATTAAGACTGTAATGGTATCCTCCTGCGTGAATAAATAAGAGATATGGCATTATTGATTTGATTATGTTGGGTCATAAATTGCTAAAAAGTCCTTCCCCGTAATGTTTCATATAATTAATTCTTGCTAACTTCTTTATACGAGACAAACATTTGTATAAGTAATCACCCAAAGTAACACATAACAATATCAATCAAAAAAACACACTAATTTGTACATAATGAAAAACTGTTATGAATCGCGTGACCACTCTCATGTATTCGGCTAAACGAATTAAACCTGTTTAAAACACCCTGTAACATTCCTGAAAACGAAGACACGTACAATCCATTCTCAGGAACAACCGATGTTTTAATGCTTCTCAGTTTCATATTGGCAGGGAGAAGATTCACCTGTAGCCGTATAGGTAACCTTGTTTGACAGAAGCGTATACAACAAATAGAATGATTTGTGAAACCATATCAACCTTTATTTAATTTATGTTTTCTGGTATCAAACTAAAATAGCAGGCACTTAGCAGTTCTCATAGGTGAAACAGCTCATAGTATAAATGGAGTTTAGCTATCCTCAACAAGTAACAGTGAAGTTATTTCATTAGTAAAAAACTATAGCGTAGTTCTTATTCTCTTGGTGCAACACTTCATGAACCGCTCGAAATATCTTGAAAATTAATAAAAACACATTCGAAATACAAAGCGTTAAATCCGAGAAGCGAAGAAAAGCGCGGCGAAAGATCGCTCCATCACTGAGAACAAAGGTATGGCCTTTGTCTAACCCTTTTCCTATAAAATATTAAGATTTTTCTGCAAGTCTGTTTTCAGCTTTACGGGTGTTTTTGGCTACGTCTCTGCAACATTCCTTCTCTGAAAGGCCAAGTCGTAAGTAAGGCCATTTCCAAATAATCTTCATCAAAAAATGCATTTTAAGGAATCCAGATACAAATTACATAGAAATTCGCTTCCATGCTTATCATGACTCTATATCTCAGCTGATACACTTACTTATGTGATATAAACTCATAAAGTCTAGTTTCTTCTAACAACTCTTCATTCTTTAAAGCTCTCATCACGGAAGATAGTTATATCCGATCGCTCGGAACTCATCGCCAGCGAAATCTGGCGACGTAACACCACCGCAATCTCTTCACGATTAACAGCTGGGAACCTCTTCTCCGCGCGAATGCACAATCCGTAACACACATAGTCCACACAACAACATCGATTTCATGTGTATTCGACCCATTTTCATTACCTCCTCTTCACGTCTAAACACTTTCCTCTTACAACACCAACACAACGACCCTATCATAAACAATTCAGCCGCGTCAAATAAATCTAGTCAGCTTACCATCCAACCAATCTGCGTCATCACATCTGCGCGCGACCTTTTCTTGCTCGCACACAACAACATATACAAAAACACACAGTCAAACAAGCACTTCAACTAAACAACTATCTAGCGCGTCTACTCTCTCTCATGCCATTACAATCTTACCTTAGAAGATAGTTTTCATGCTACAGCGCTAATTTTTCTACTATTCAAGAACATCAAAAAGGCAATCAGTGGCGCGCGGATATAATCTGTCAATCAAGGACGACGCTCTCCGATGAACTCTCTACACTCAAAAGTTTTTAAAACGGTATTGCATACAAATTCTCATCATGGATTCTTCTCATATACGCCCATAAGACCAATCAGTGAAGTTATTCTAAAATCAAGGACCTGATTTTGGTCTTTGATGATTATCCATATCATATGTAACTCTAATACAATTAGTCATATATTATAATAAAAGTATATTTTACCACCGGGGTAAGACCCCTTTTACCCATATTTTATAATGAAATCTCTATCCGTCATATGCCATACATTGAAAGTCACATTTATAGCAGCGAACCATCATAGCTTCGTTATATGCTTATAAAAACTTATGTTGCTTGATACATTTCAAGCTCTATGGTGGGAAGGTTGAGCAGCCAAGGAGATATCATAGGAAATCAAATTACAAGTGTTTGAATTTAGACTCGTAGTGCTTCAAACATTGAAAACAGTGAAGTAGAAAACCATTGATTAAGATATCGTGTTGATGATTGTCAACAAGGAGTTGAATGTATTAGATTAACCATGAAGTTTGTAGTGATAAACAATTATTCATTGCATCTCCTGAAACACATAAGTCATTTTATGTTTGTTTCACTTTACAAAACATTTATTAAGCTTTATCAAATCATGTTAAATGCCCTTTATTCAGTAATTTCAAATTTGTAAACGGACTGTTAAAGATGTGTCAAAATTAGTTGTTTAATGTCTAATTTGGTAAAATTGCTAATACTTTTATAGTTTTATTTTACTCACTAAGGAAGTTGGAGGTCTTATATTGCTTGAGAATAATCATTGTGAAAATTTGATAAGAATACATATAAGCGGATTTTTTAAACAAAAAAAAGACTTTTACATTGAAGATTCAAAGTTGGCAAATTGTTACTTGTTGACTTTCTCAGTTGATGTTTTTGTCAATGGTTTTATATAAACGATTTTAAGGTTCTTTCATCTATATTACACATCATAATGCAAATTGTTAAGTTTTCCATGATAAATAACCTTAGGTATTAGAGGTGTTTGGGATTGCTCAATGGTGGCGCAGCAACACGCGAGAAAGTTGTTTACATAGCACTCTATATAAAACAAATACGACAGCAAATGCGCATCATCAAACCCTTCGTTAAAATTGTATAAACATAAAACCTATCACACGTATAAGATTTAAAAATAAGCACACTCTAGAAACTAAAGTGTCCCAGAAGACCAATTAAAAAAGAGAAATAAAAACCTGCGATCACCGCGAGAATCATGAACACAATAGTTACGGTTACTAGAGAATTTCTTTTATTTTAATGCAAAAGAATTACCTCTTAGAATACAATAACAATAAATTAGTTGCTGGAAATAGGATGAATCCTTACTTATCTTGTTGAAGATCAGAAGTGTATTAAATAAGCCAATCCTGTAAAACAGCCAACTTCTGCGCTCCCGTCCATAAACGCTACATTATTCTCAGCCGTTAAGTGAAATACATAATTCACTTCAATGACATAACACTACATCCGATGTATATGTACAAATCTCTCGTTAAACAACAGAAATAAAACACACACATCAACAGAGCAATTAAAGAGCCGCCGTACAGCGCAATCTCTGAAGAACACGTAAAGGAGATCGAGAGGTTTTGAGGAATTTCATAACATTCTACTCTAGTTATATCTACCCAAGATGTCTTACAAAGTATCACATTATTTTATATTGAGAAGCAATAAAATCATAATTATAACACACTAACGGACCGTTTACTCTGCTAAGCTTGGATGGGAGCCGTGACGGATATCTATTAGAGGGATTCTGATTTTTTAAATTCAATGAAACTTTTGTCTTATAAAATCTTAATGTCTTTTTAACAAAACTATGAGACCTAACGTGAAAACTATGATATTTTGTAATGACATCGAATGAAACTTATTTTTAATGTTCATTTAAGGTCGTTTTCTATATCTTGTTTGTTGTGCTATGAAGTCGCACTCCAATGCTACTATTCCGCTGCTACCTGATTTTGGGGGTGTGACAGGGTTTGGGTCAAACGGGTCAAGGATAAAAACTTCATACCCGAACCCGACCATATTTGAATTCGGGTTAGTCGGGTTCGGGTTAATTCGAGTCGGGTCAACTCGGATCGGGTCCATTCGGGTTTGGGCAACCCGAATATAAGTAAAATGTACTAAAATTGCTTATTTTCTACTCGTTTAAGTAGAAATTTATAAAATTTATATTAAAAAAATCTTTATTCGGGTCAATCGGGTTGACCCGAACCCGACCATATTCAGTATTCGGGCTGACCCGAATAACCCAAATTAATTTTTAGACTCGAGTATCCGACCCAAATAGGCTTAGTCGTGTTCAGTAGCGGGTCGGGTTTTTTTGTCACTTCTTAAAAAAATTACAATAATAAATATAAGAACAGATTTTAAATTACTATTAGAGTAAACGGTATGGCAACGAGTGTAGTTCGCCACATCCAACGTGGCTTCGCCACTTTGCTCGCCACCATACCGTGTGGCTTCGCCACTTGTGAAAACCAAATATCTCGTCGTTGAGACGAGTCAAATAACGACAAAATTGAAAACGAATTTAGCCATTGGAAAAGTGAGCAACGGTCACTTTTAAATTTTAAAACTTTTTATTTTATCCCACTTTTCACTATAAATAATACTTCATTTTAACATTTTAACACACACTTCTCTATCAAAAACTTCATATACTTTCAATATCTCAACACATCTTCTCTACAAAAAAAATGTCTCAACCACCAAATGAACCCGGTTATATTACCCATCTTCTCAACTCCAACCCGCAACAATACTCATCTTCTCAGAACCAATCAAATCCGTCTACCACATGTTCACAAAACTCAAATTCTTCCTCGCAACCGTTTCCTCCTTTTAGAACGCAAATGTCACCCGAACAAGCTTATCAATCACAATTGGCGTATCATCAACAACCACCATACGGCTTTCAAAATTTCACGAATCCAAGAAATACTCCACCACAATATTTTCCACAACCGCAACATTTTTCATCACAATCCTCACAACCACAATATTTTTCACAACAACCATCATTGAAAGGAAACAAGCTGAAATAAGGAGCAGATATCCAAACGCTTAATTTAGTTTCGTATTTTTA
>BQNB010167387.1:0-14004 GCA_026074375.1 Tanacetum coccineum
GCTATGTTCTATTATAAATAGACATGCTTTGTTATGTAATGAAAGCAATCCAATCAATATCAATTTCTATTATCTTTCACTTCTATGATGTTCAGATAAATATAAATAGTCCTGCCTCATAAGAGAAGGCGTTAAAAACCGTACACTGCCACAAGAATCCTTCAATGAGGACCAGACGAAACCTAATAACCAAATTGAAATGTACTTGATCATGCTTAGCTTTAATGATTAATGAAATGTATCTCAAATTTTACATCTTCAGTTAGAATTTTCACAGAAATAAAAAATTATTTGCTACTAGAACTCATGAAAACTTATCAAGTCAAAATCTGTTTCAGAAGAAACACTTATAAGAAACAGATGCAGGAACTCATTTCAATTTCATTCCTTTGATAAATGGTAAGTTAAAACAGAAGTAAATCTAAAAACAAAATTTCTCCTGCAGCCAAAAGGATTAATGCATTCATGATAAGAGCCTTGTGAGAGCCATTGTATAATCAAATGAGCGCCCGGATGCCAACTTGTTGCATATCTCTAAGCTTCCAAGTGCCTATATGTGATCCTTCTGCACCTTCTTCGGCCTCCTTAAGTTGCATCGCCCATAAATAATGTACTCATCTCAAATTATATGTTGGCTCAAACAATAATTTAAGGGTTTTGCTAACAAAGTGCCCACTAGTCACTTGTTCAGCCATGTGAAAAGGAAAGTTTATATGGATTTAATTAGAAAATGTATTTAATTTAAGCAATTTACAGGTTTAACTTACGACTATTTAATGCACTTTTTCAACATAAAAGAAACCGTGTTTAATAACTATACCCTAACAAGTGTCTCGCAAAACAAAGAGTCATCCAAACAGTAATTTTACTACACATGCTATAAAAAAATGATTTTTGTATAAGAAACAAAATCAAATTGATTTTTATTTAACCCGATCCATTTCAAATGGCACCAAAAGTTTATCCATTTTGGCCTGCAAGCAAGCATCCCCAACCACCCATTTTGGCATCTCTATATAATGAGAAAAGTAAAGTATTGCCACAATGTTAGGGCGATCCTTAAATGTATGTGTCTCCAATTAACCAGATTTTCAACAGAAGATGAAGTCCACAACTAAACTTCTTCCCATATACAAACTTTGAACATGTCAAGAAATATGCCTGGAATATTACCTTGCCTCCTGTTATTTCACCAAGTCTATCTCGTACACAATAAACCTGTTGTGTTTGGAACTGTAATAGCAAAGTTACCCAAATTCAGCACGATTTTCTGATTTAATTTACTTTTTAGGGGCGTAATTGAGATTTGAAATGGAAAACGCGTATACCCCAACAATGATTAAGGGAGTGTCACCCATCATTTTAGTTTCTCTTACTTCGACCTCAAATATATGTAGTATCTGCACCAAGTAAAAAAGACATTAGATCAAATATTATATGCATGGGAAAAAACAAAAAAATAAATTATCTTCTAACCTTGTTATCATAAAAAGTGCCTTGCATATCACAAATCTTATGCTGGGCTATACATCGCTCGACTATTTCCGGGGAACAATATTTCTCCAGTTCTTCAGTTTCTCCTTGTATTTAGTAGCATTTAATATTACTAAGAGATAAAAAACAAACCATAGCACACGAGATAAGTGGAAACTGTTGGGATATGTCCATATCATAAATAAATATACGGCCGAAAATATGTGAGCCTATGGGGGCACACGCGTTTACACAGAGGATACGTTTATTAATGTAATTAATATATTGTATATTAATTATATTAATATGTTTTACGAAAGTCTTTAATTATAATGTTAGACATTATCTATTCTTATAAAAGATTGAGTCCCTTAATTTATTAGGGATGTATCATTTATAAGAGCCATAAATGTATTCATTCTGTTTTTGTAAACCGAAGTATGCAGAGGGTTGTGGTTAGAGGGCCATGAATGCAATGTTTAAGTCTCATAAGTGCAAGTTCGAGTATTAATCCAAAGAAGATGAAGAGGTCTGTTGTTTAAGCCGGGAGTAAACCTTCAATGCAATATGTTTAATTTTTTCACATACCGCCAAACTCAAAACCCTCATACAGATCCCCTCAAGAATCAGTTATGCTACACAATTATTAAAGAAACCCAAATTAGGTTTCTTCACAACCTGATTCCTAAGTTTGATTTTGGTTAAATTAGATCTTAAATTATGTGGGTTTATGCTTATTTATGCTTTTTGGTTGCTTAATCTTATGTGTTAAATGTTATGAATCAATACGTGTTAATGTTATGAATCAATACGTGTTAAATGTTATTTAAGCTTTGTTAGGTTTGTATCATAAGAATTGGGGCTGTTTGGTTTACCTTCTATTGTGTTTATACTTCTGATTTTCATGTTTTATACAGATTTGTGATTGTTTGTTTTTCCAAATGATTAAGTGACTAAACATAGCCCACATCAGAATCATAATGGCTTAAGGGGATCACATGTATTTGGATTCAAAGATTGAGAAAGACATTGATAATGCTAACAAGAATGAGCTTCTTGCTGTGGTGAAGTATATTGATGAGATTCATGCGCACTACCTGCAAAACAAGGTAATAATTTAATTTTTTTATGTTAGTCACTAGATTCATATTGATCAGTGCGTTGGATTATGGAAATTTGCCTATGGGGTGAATAGACTAACTGATAGGCGTTTCAAAGTTGGTTTCTTTTTCTTATAGTTATTCAGTGTGCATCAATTAGTTTATTGTGTAATATTCGAAGTAAGGAGTTATAATAGAACAAATTTTCCAGCTTAGTTTGTCATAGTATCGTGGTAGAATACACTAAAAGAGAATACAAGAGTGTTTTATACAATTTTGTTGTTAAATGTGCACTCTTCATGTTTTACTCAATTTAAATCTACTTAAATATGTTTCAGAAATGGTGGCAGAAAATATAGGTTGTATTAGTTTCTTTTGTTTTTATTGGCCTTGCGAACTTTCAATTTGTCCTTTTCTCGAAACACTCTTTTAATAACATGTTTACATACAAGTTCTTGGTAACCCATTATTCGTTTGCATTTTTCTTATGATTCTTCTTTATAAACTATGTAACTAAACATGAAAAAGGTGTCATGTTTTAGATTCTCTCTCTGAAAATAAAATCCTAAAGAATTTGTTTATATGATTTGTTTAGCTGCGTCTTTGACTAATGCTACTGCATCTTAGCTAATTGCTTCATGTTTTCTGTATGTGCAGATGTGTCAGGTTACTCGACATACCAAGAAGGTGTTAATCATGTTTCAGCTGCTTAGGGGTTTGTTTCTGTTCGGTAATTACAAACAAATATGGCATGTCATATTGCAAGTATAATCGTTGAAATATTTTATGCAAGTAGTTGAAATATGGATTGCGTGAACAATGCAATTTTCCGTAATTTTAATGTAGTTGGTTAAAATATTCTTATTGTGTTATCAAATGTAGCAATTTGCTAATACTTTGGACCTAATGTCAACACTACAACAATGATGCATACTAATTTTATGGCTACTAACTTCAGGTTCGGGCGACGTAGAAATGTCGTTTAGTGCTACTGAACTCGGTGTGCATTCCAGGTGAAGCCCAATTTTGATTTTTCTAATGTCTTATCGTTCCTACATCTTTAGCTTTGTAGATAGGCATAATTGACCCTGTTTGCAAACTCATTAAACTCCATCTATATGATGGACTATTTAAGGTAGATGCAGCTGATGTAAATTTTAGATATGTTTAACTTCTGAGGTCCATTAGACATTACAATACATTCACTGTTCTTTTTCTTCAGGTTATTCCATTCGATAACAAAGGACAACTTAAAAAAGCATTTAACATCAGGTATTTTGATGATATGAGCACATGGTGTGGTGCTAATATTTAATGTTCTTATAAACCATAAGTAAATAGCGTAATATATGCAAACCTAAACACCCCCTATGTATTTTTAGTGACTCTGCAGGCACAGATCATGATGCTACATCCAGTGGAATTAATGGTGGTTTTTGCATTTGGATTAAGCGGGTTGATGGTAGTTGCGTTTGCAGGGTTAATTATGGTGCGAGATTGCGTGCAAACTTGATGGAAAAAACACTCAACAGGTAGACATCGTACCTGCCATATGGAGTCTTAGATTAAACGGTGGGTGTTTGGGTTTGCATATTGGAAGGGATTATATGATATTCATTAATGATAATAAGAAGCTATACTAGAACAACATGAAAATAAGTACAAGTATTCCACATTTAGACAATCAGTTAAATACATAGCATTATTGGTCTAAAGGTCAATTGTGATTATAAAAAGTTGATGTGAGCAAAAGATTCACATATACATTACGCAATGAATAAGCTAAACATTATGCGGTCCTTTACAAAAACATGCACCATCAAACATAAACATAACCATTTCACATAACCTTTACGCAAACAACAATTACACACAACTCGTGTGCAACATATTACATATAACCCATGTGCATCGCACGGGTCTGCATGCCTCGTATTTAATTAATAACAAGTGAGGGACTTGTTAATACGAAAACCAAACCCGTAGGGTGTTGGTTGTGACTGGTCGAACTAAAAGAGTATAAGGGTGGAGAGCGTCAATTTATGAAATTTGAGGAGGTGTTATATTATGATTTGGAGACCAAGACATTGGGCTATATATAATGAACCCTATTTGTTCATTAAGATAGACGACACATACTAATATTTCTCTCCACCGATTGATTCGATATTATATCCCAAAACTTTGATACAAATCAGTTGCATGCAATACATACACGAACATCATTCGCATATAGTATGCATGATGATGTTATGTATGTTTATATCATGGTATTTATTCCTTTTCTGTACATGATCGGCAAAAGAACACTTAAGGGTTTTATTCGATCAATAATATATTCAAACCAAGAACATCGTGTTTGATTGTTTTTTTCGTAAAGAAAGGACTAGCATCCTAGCGTATTTTAGTGACGTGTAGTGTGTGCATACCATAGAGGTTATCTGTTTTAGTAACTTTATTAGTTTGCGTGGTATTCTATTTATACACACGCGTATATTCAAGAAGGTGGTTTCGTTAATAGCTAAAAGGTACACACTTCTTGAACCCTTGTTAACTATGTTATTCTATACGTGTTAATCTTTCGCTGCGTACTCGTGATATATTTAATGGTTAAATAGATGTAAAAACCCAACAGTGGCATCATGATCTATCATATATGAATTTGTAGTTACAAGGAATAAAATTGGATAAATAATTAGGGTTCTTGATTAATTTTTTAAGCCCTTTGGACGTTTTATGCATAAAGATTCGATCTTTGTGCATCAAGATTCAATTTTTATTGGTTATAAAATTAATTAGACGAATTCTAGGTTGTATGAAATTTTATAAATAAAACTTGATGCGTTTAATTGTTACTTGATCGGGTTTATGTTTATAATTAATTGTTAATTCGGCGTCCATGATAAATACATGCAATTATCATGGAGGGATATATGATATAAATCGTGTTAATTGTTAAAGATTTTATGCAAATATGATGATCAAGAATTAAAACATAGACATTAAATTTATGTGGTTTCGATCCACGACTTTAAAAGCTAGGGAAGACCTTAGCTATGTCTTAATGGGGCCTAAAAGTTGCTTAAATTTTATGTGCTATGTGGTATATATTCGTATATGGCTTACGCAATCGATTATGTCGATGGATGTGGCCGGAGTTTTTAGGACGAAGGAGCCTTATATGAATATATACATGTTTTAATTATTAGATAATTTGGATCATAAATTGATATTTGCATGACTTAATTGTTAAGTGATTGTTTTGAATAATTGTTATGTGAATTAGTTTAGTGTTTATATTGTTTTTATTTTAAGTTTGGACTTGTGAGAAAATAAAAGGGTTTTTCGAAAAATAAATATAAACATGACTAATTATTATGAAATCAGATTTATTATGGACTATTTATAGTTCATAATGTGTTTTCCAAATTAAAGTTTTATTTTTTATCAATGACGTAATTTGCAAAAGTACTACTTAGTTGCAAGGATAAGGTTCGGGGAGACTCATCAAGACTTCGGTCTTGTAGATACCATTACCCTATAATACCTGACTACGTTGTAGTTTCCTTACCTTGCATACTAATTAGGAAGTCGCAAATGGTCTAGGGTTTGAATGGTTTTTAACCATTCTTTAATCTTTTCCCGCGGTAAAACATAAATTCTTTATATTTTAAAAACACGTTGAATCGTCAATTTTAAAGGTAACACTATTTATACATTAGATGTATAGAAAATAAGTGATACCGTAATAAATAACTTAATTGAGTAAAGTTTTTTATTAAAATCTATGATACGAAGATGTATGCATGCTTCTTCGTACATATTTGTCACGACAAATATAATACCCTTTTTAAATAAGTTATTGCCATCCAATTTGTAAGAACACTTGCAGATGCTTTTTACTATGCGTGAGACGTATGTAGATTGTAATCCCAAGGTGATTATACACTTTTTTGTGAGACGTTAGTGTTACATAATCACAGTTTTTGATTGGACGACTTAATCGGTTTATTGGTGAGACCTTAAATCGAGGCATAGATGGGATAAAACATGCTTACTAGAATATTATTGTAATAAAGTAAGTCTCATATGGTTCTAGGAATTGCACCGGTGGCAATTATTGATCGTCAATTACCTTTTGAGTACACCATCACTAGCAGATCAACTGATGTGGTGGTGGTACGTCAAGTAGGATCCTAGTTTTTAGAAAATTAATTATTTATTTGATTAAACATGGGTAGTTAATTTTCTTCAAAAAGTTTTATCGAAAATACTAATTCTTGAACTTTAACTATGTTTTGTAGATGGCACAACCTGTTCAAAACATAAACCATTCGGCTTTCAGGTCGATGTTTAAAAGAGAAAAACTTTCTGGAAATAATTTCAATGACTGGTTTCGTCAACTTAAGTTAGTCTTGAGAGTTGAAAAGAAAATGTATGTCATTGAACAACCATTACCCGCGGCTCCTGCTGCAGATTCCGAGGCACAAGCGGTGTCACAATGGAATGCAGTTTATGATGCATATAATGAGGTTTCTTGTCTAATACTCGGCAGTATGACTCCTGAGCTTCATAGATAGTTTGAAAACTCCTCACCATATGACATGATAAAAGAGCTTAAAGCTATGTTTGAAAAACAAGCTGGAGTGGAGAGGTTTGACCTAATCCAAACTTTCCATGCTTGCAAACAAGAGGAGGGTAAACCAGTTGCTGCATATGTCATACAGATGAAAGGATATGTAGATCAACTGGAACGTCTTGGCTATATGCTACCACAAGATCTTATAGTTGGTCTTATCTTAAATGGCCTTACTAAAGATTTTGCGGGATTTGTGAGAAATTACAATATGCATAACATAGGGAAGACGATTGGTGAACTACATGCTATGCTCATTGAGTATGAAAAGGGTTTACCTAAAAAGGCTGAAACACCACAAGTAATGATGATTAAAGGTGGTAAAATCCAGAAGGCCAAAAAGAAATCGCTTAAAGCTAAAGGCAAGGGTAAAGCTAATGGCAAGGGAAATGATAAACAAGTTTATATCCCTAAACCTAAAAACCCTAAGCCTTCTGCTAAGGAGCACCTAGTTAACGATGACACTTACCACCACTGCAAGGAGGTGGGTCATTGGAAGAGGAACTGTTCTGTTTATCTTGCTGAGTTGTTGAAGAAAAAGAAGCAAGTTGGCTCTGCCAGTTCTTCAGGTATCTTCACAATAGAATTATTTGCTTTCCCTAATAAATCCTGGGTGTATGACACTAGTTGTGGTACTCACATTTGTATTACAAAACATGGGTTTAGAGAAGCAAGGAAACTGAAACAAGGAGCACTCTATTTGTACGTGGGCAATGGTGTTCGTGCACAAGTAGAAGCTATTAGAAGTTATGACTTAGTTTTGCCTAATGGCCTTGTGATTTGTTTAGACAATTGTCATTATGCACCTTCTATAACTAGAGGTGTTGTTTCAGTTCACCGTTTGGTAGAAAATGGATTTGTCTAGTGTTTTACGGATTTTGGAATTTCAGTTTCTAAGAACAATGTGTTTTTGTTTAATGCAATTCTCAGTAATTGTATATATAAAATTAGATATGCATTGCTCTTGTACAATGTTAATTCTATTTATAATGTTAGCACTAAAAGAGCCAAACATAATTTGGACTCTACTTATCTATGGCACTGTCGTCTTGCTCATATAAGCAAGAAACGTATTGAAAAGCTACAACAAGAAGGGCTTTTAAAATCAACAGATGATGAGTCATTGATTCCAATGCGTTACTTGTTTATCGGATAGATGACAAGGACACTCGTGTTCCACCATCATCCCTAATGCGACTAATCTTCTTGGAATAATACATACTGATGTGTGTGGTCTACTTAGACATGTGTCAAGACAAGGTGCTAGCTACTTCATTACATTCACAGATGATTATAGTCGTTATGGTTATGTTTATCTTCTTAAACATAAACATGAGGTCTTTGAAACATTCAAAGTGTTTAAAAATGAAGTGGAAAATCAACTCGGGAAGACAATCAAGGCTCTTCGATCAGATCGAGGTGGCGAATACATAAGCCAAGAGTTTAAAGATTATCTTAAAGCTTGTGGAATTGTCCAACAACTTACTCCTCCATACACACCACAACACAATGGCGTGTCTGAAAGGAGAAATCGTACTTTGTTAGACATGGTTCGATCAATGATGAATCTTACAACTCTGCCGTTATCCTTTTGGGATTATGCTCTAGAGTCTGCAACACGCATTCTCAATATGGTTCCAACCAAGAAGGTTGATAAGACTCTATTATAATTATGGTATGGAAAAGTTCCTAATTTGTCTTACTTAAAGGTCTGGCGATGTGAGGAGCTTGTGAAGTGGGATACTCCTTACAAACTCCAACAAAGATTTGTTAAGTGTATCTTTATAGGATACCCAAAGGAAACGATGGGTTACTATTTTTACTTCCCACCTGAAAACAAAATAGTTGTTGCAAGGTATGCTGAGTTCTTTGAGAAAAATCTCATAACTCAAGAAGTCAGTGGGAGGGCCATGGATCTTGAAGAAATTCAAGATGTAGATACATCACCTTCTGAAATCACTAGCGAAATTCCTATGGAGGTTGAAGGTTTTGAACCACCTCAAGAGGAAGTGATTCTGGTTCGTAGGTCCGAAAGGACACATCAAGCTCCAGATCGTTTATGTCTAAATGTAGAAGCGGAGGAGCATAGTCTAGGGGATCTTAATGAACCCACTAGCTATAAAGCTGTGATGTTAGATTCTGAATCTAATAAGTGGATCGATGCTATGAATGCGGAAATACAATCCATGATGGATAATATGGTATTAGGTCCTGATCGACTCCGCCATGGGGGGGGGGGGGGGGGGGGCTACTGTAAGACTGTTGGGAGTAAGTGGATTTTTAAGAAAAAGACTGACATGGATGGTATTGTACACACCTATAAAGCTCGTCTTGTAGCAAAGGGGGTTATACTCAACTCTACGAGTTTGATTATGAAGAAACGTTCTCACCCGTCCTGACATTAGAGCTATTAGGATTCTCATATCTATAGCGGCGTACTATGATTATGAGATATGGCAAATGGATGTCAAAACTGCCTTCTTAAATGGTTATCTTGATGAAGTACATATATAATTCCTACCAGAAGGTTTTGTTGATCCTAATCATCCCAAAAAAGTATGCAAGCTTCAAAGATTCATTTATGGTCTTAAACAAGCATCAAGAAGCTGGAATAAAAGATTTGACGAGGAAATCAAAAGGTTTGATTTTGATCAAAATCTTGATGAGCCATGTGTATATCAAAAGGCTAATGGAAGTAATGTTACATTCCTCGTCTTGTATGTTGATGACATAATGATCATGAGAAATCACATTCCATTTTACAAATTGTAAAGGATTAATCTTGGAAAGTGTTTTACTATGAAAGATTCGGGGAAACAAACATTTCTTCTTGGAATCAAATCTACAAGAGAGGTTCAAAGCTGATTATTGAACTTGGTCCAAACTTGCTTACAGGACAAAACCTAAGAGATATAAAATGGATAATCCAAACGTGGTCATATCCCCATACAAGAAAGACTTTGACTTGAACAAAACACCAAGGTTGCTTCAACACCTAAAGAGGTGAAGCGTATGCAAAATGTACCTTATACTTTGGCTGTGGGTTCCATTATGTATGTTGTAAGATGCACTAGACCTGATGTTGCGTTTGCGCAAAATATTACAAGCCGGTTTCAACAGAATCCTGGTTGCTGTGAAAAATATTCTTAAGTATTTAAGAAATACTAAAGATATGTTCTTGGTTTATGATGGAAATCCAGAAGCTGAACTTCGAGTTTGATTGCTAATTGCCAATGCTTGGATTTGAGACCGATATAGATGATATGAAATCTCTAATAGGATACGTTTTCGTTTTGAATGGAAACGCAATATGTTAGCCTTAATTATATTAAGTCAAACAAGAATGTTATCGGTCTTATAAAGTCAAACTAGGTCTTGTATTGTAATAGGCTAGCCGGGTTCAACGGGCTTGGATTGTAATCTAATATTGTTCGTGTTTCGGGCTCTAAGCCCAAGTTTAGCCAAGCCTGACCCAAGTTAATAAGCCCATACGCCTACGAGAAGGAATGGGTATAAATAGAACCCTCTCCTCACATGGAGAGGGTGTTGGTTACATTTTTATCTCTTGTAACTCACCGCTTTCTCTCTCTAAATCTAATTTTCCATCTTTGTTTCTCTCTCTAGCTTTTCATCTTATTTTCTACTTAATCTTGCTTGTTGGTGTGCTTATTTATAAGTTGTGTCTGGATTATATCGTAGGATAACATGTGGTATCACTCGCCAAGGGGTGTTTAGTGATGATTTTGTGGTAAAAAGCTACAAAACGTGTGCTTTTTTGATCTAAAAGCCCGTGTTTCATTTGATTTTTGGTGTTTTGTTTGTTAAGCTTGTTCCTTTACTAGCTCTACTTGTTCTATAGCTTATCTTGTAGCCATTTCGTGTGTTAAATAAGCTATTTGGCAGATTATTGAGCTTATTGAAGTCGGCTTATTTTTTTCTAAGTGGCGGGTTAGGTTTAATTTGGAAGTTTCACTTGTTAAAGTGTGTACTTTTAGGTTTAATCTTCCATTATTCCCTTAGTTTAAAAGTGCCCTACAGCTTATTTGATAAGATAATGAAGCTTATTTGAAGTTTTTAGCTTATTTCGTTTGATGTTTCTAAGTGGCGGTTTACGAATTTCTTTAGAATTCATTATGGCGGTTTGATTAGTTTAATTAAGTTTATTAGCGGCGGTTTGCTGAAAGAAAATGATGTTTTTGTTGTTATAGCTAGAAAACAAAAGGTACGAAAGTGACATCGTCCTTGTTTTCGTCTCATACCGCGGCGGTTTGCTATAAAAACTTAGGTGGCGGTTTGCAAACTGCATTTGGCGGCGGTTTATACAGATTTCGTGGCGGTTTGATATATTATTTTAGAACTAGAACGTAACACCGCCAAAATATAGAATACCGACGTTTGGTAAACGATTATTAGACTGCGGTTTGGCAATTAGTTTTAAACGGCGGTTGATAAAGTCACTAAACGTCGCGGTTTGTTAAAAATCTACACGTCGGTTTGCTAAGGTTAATTAGCGCGTTTACCACTTTTTTGAGAGCCGTTTGATAAAATGTTTAAGCGGCGGTTTGATAGATTGTTTAAGCGGCGGTTTAAACTAACTTTTGCCAGCGGTTTGCACAATTTTTTTCGCCAGCGGTTTGCTAGAAATTTGGAGGCGGTTTGAGATTAATTAAACGGCGGTATACCATCTGTTTAAACCTTTAAATTTTTCAACCTCGATTTTATTAGACCCTTGGACTTTGGACTTTGGGACTTAGATTTAGACCGCTATCTTTGGACTTAAAATGATAATTAAACTAATAAACATCAACCATAACTTCAATTCAATATCTAACTTTCACGATATTTCTATTATTTTGTAAGAATCCCGACCAAGTAATTTCACTTGTTTCTTCTCGTTGTAATCATAGAGTTGTAAAATCCCGCGGAGGTTAATTGCATTCCTATCAAAACCATAATACAATCAACACTTCATAACACTTAAGATCCGATATCCATTCACAACTTCATCAAAATGTCAAATTCAAATACCAACAGCAAACTCAATCACAAATGCTCTTAATCATGCAACATATGGAAGCGGGTACAAAGATCGTCCACTCAAATGTTTGCACGCAGGTAATTACGTTCTGTGGAAAAACCAAAAAATCACAAGATAACATAGACACCAAACCTAACATGAACTCACACTATTGTCTCTAAAATTCCACCATACACGTATCAATGGGCTTGAGAAGACAGTTTCCAGTAGCTGAAGGTAGTTCTGAAACA
The DNA here is from genome assembly GCA_026074375.1 of Tanacetum coccineum. Classification (NCBI taxonomy): domain Eukaryota; kingdom Viridiplantae; phylum Streptophyta; class Magnoliopsida; order Asterales; family Asteraceae; genus Tanacetum; species Tanacetum coccineum. Next base: position 12,478 of record BQNB010167387.1, read on the forward strand.
ACTACAGAAAGGTATATGGAGAACTATAAGAATGTTTCACAAGACATACGCGATTAACTGAATGCTGAAGCTGAAGCCGTTCAGATCATTCTCATAGGGATAGATAACGATATCTACTCCACAGTTGATGCTTGTCCGAATGCATGTGAAATGTGGAAAGCAATTGAAAGGTTGAAACAAGGTAAATCAATCAATGTTCAAGATCTTGAAACCAATTTTTATATTAGTGAGTTTGTTGAAAATTCACATCATAGGATGGTGAATCACTTGAATCGTATTACTCACGGTTTTATAAGATGATGAATGAGCTTGTCCGAAATCAGTGTCATGTTACAAATCATCAAGTGAATGTCCAGTTCTTACTTCAACTACAACCAGAATGGCAAAGGTTTGTGACACTTGTTAAGCAGAGTCAAGAGTTGAAGACTGTCTCCAATCATAAACTTTATGACATCCTGAAGCAACACTAGAAAGAAGTCAATGAGATAAGAGTTGAAAGACTAGCACGTACTGCTAATCCACTTGCACTTGTTGCTCAACAACAACCAGTTTACCATCATCAAAACCATCCTACTCAAAACATTCAATATTCCTCAACCAGATCATAACAATCTACCAGAAACAGAGGACAAACAATTGTTACCTCTTCTGCTCCTACTTATGATCCAGAACCTGCTACGGTTACTAAAGATGAGGAAATGTCAAAGGAAAAGGAGATTGACAAACTCATGGCTTTAATCCTTCCTCGTTCAGACAAAAAGAAAATATACAAACCTACCAACAACAACCTTCGAACTTCATCAAACACCAGTAGAGCTAATCAAGATAATTCTCTAAGAATCAACATAGGCACTGGGTATAATAATCAGAGGGCAGTCAATTTTCTGGGGCTAGGGAAAATGTAGGTACTCTGGTTGTGCAGAAGTCTGGGATTTAGTGTTATAACTGCAAGGAATATAGGCATGTATCAAGGGAAAGTCAGAAACTGAAACGAGTAAAGGATGCAGCTTATCACAAGGAAAAGATGTTATTGTGCAAACAAGAGGAAGCTGAGGTTCAGTTGAATGCAGAACAAGCTGATTGGAAAGATGATACTGATGATGAGTCTGATGATCAGGAATTAGAAGCACATTATATGTACATGGCACAAATTCAAGAGGTTACTCCAGATCCAGTTGACAATTCTGGACCAATCTTTGATGATGAGCCAATGCATAAGGTACAAAACGATAATGACAACTATAATGTGTTTGCCATGGAAAATGAACATCCTGAGCAACCTGAATCTAGTAATGACATATATCTGGCGGAACATGGTGACACCAATATCACTATTGATTCATTGGATATATGTTATGATAGAGTTCAGGATGACCAGGATGATACTGATGATCTTGATCAAGAACGTGATTTGCTTGCTTCTTTAATTCAGAAACTAAAATGTGAAATTGATGACAGCAAAAACCAAAATAAATTTTTGGAATCATCAAACAAGGCTTTAGTTGATAAATTGAAAGGTGAAATTAA
>BQNB010167389.1:0-11639 GCA_026074375.1 Tanacetum coccineum
CAAAAATACGGAGATCGACGTGACAAATATAAATCATTATACTTTTTACATCCAAATGAAATAACCTCAACTGATGACTAATTGAATAAGAGGGTAAAAACCGTAACCAAACAATGAACTAATCGAAACCGACCAGAAATATTAAAATCATTGCTACTCGGTTACTCGAAATTTTCTTTAAACAATGGGACATTACGTAAAAGAAGCATACGAGTGCCACGAATACTCTCCAATACTAATTCATCTCCATGCCAACACGTGTGTTCGCACGTGTGATCATTCACTCTTTGCAGTTTCTACTTTTTACGTAAAGATATACAATTATTTTAACGCAATAAACTTATCACCTTAGAAACCGTACATTATTTTATCTTAACGCTAACACTGTGTTCTCGGGTTAAAGTTAAGAAAGAAAATAAAAAGAAAACATAAGAGGTTGTGTTCTCGAGTATCACTTAAGGATGAGGAAAAAGAAAAGAAATTAAAGTAAAGTTAGTGTAATTTTGTTAATTTTTAAAGTAAAGTGTTTTCCTTCAAAATTAGAAAGAAAGTGTTTACTAAACTCGAGAACACAGTGTAACTGTTTAAATTTCAAATAATTTCATATCTTTATCAACGAGTGTCGTGATTATCACATGCACTATTATAAGATAGAAGATATTACCATTATCATTAGCAACAAATTCTAAAACAAAACCTACCCTTTATACTCTCTCTGTCTCAGCTCATCCTTTATAAATATCTATATCGAGAAACCCTAGCGGGTAACTTAAGCAACACATCATATTATGGAAGGTGAGTACGACGGTGAAATGGCAACGACTATGACGCAGGTGGGCTATGCAACGCCAAAGCACGACGGGTGTCGAATATCGGTGGCTGCTGCATGTCCTCCGCCACCAAGAAAGAAGCGATGGTATAGTTGCGGAGGACAAAAGCAGCCACCAAAAAATGGATATTTTCGATCACCCGAGATCGATATATTCTTTGCAAGTTGTGGGATTAATTAGTTATTACTCCGTACTTATTAGAGTGGTAGTTAATTAGGTTAAGTAGTTAGTGTAGTAAAATTAGAGGCTTCCAATAATGGCTTTTTGATATGTATAATGGGATGCGTGTATGCTTTTGCAACTATTCTCTATTGTAAATGTGATTGCATAATGCATACACTTGATAACTACCTTGTTTTTGTTTCTGTGATACATATCATTATACTGTTCACGTCTTAAGTGCATGTCGAGTGATTATGTTGACGTTTCTAATGCTTCTTTGTGATCTTCACTAACGGGGTTGGATCGTTTTAGTTTTATTTCTCGTTAACGTAGTCCAAACATGAGTCACGATGTTGGATTTTTTGCACACTATGTTTAATTCGGGAAACAACAGTGTGACTACTGAGTTAATCCGATTGAGTTAGGTTGACCAATGTATGATGTTGCCTTCTGCGATTCAGTTCAATGTGCGAGTTTAGAGCTCAGTAAACCGAGATTCAGGAGGTGTTTATTCAAACTTATCTTTTCAAACGAGCGACGCATTAGGACAGCCACTTAAACTAGGTGAGCATGGTGCGGTTTGATGTGAGTTTTGATTAAAAACGAACCATAACCGTACTTGCGCTTTTTATAAAAATAGAAACCGAACTGCACCACATGTTTTGCGGGTTTATTGCGGTTTTGCGAGTTTTAACCGCACCGCACCATCACTTATGACTTATATAATTAATGTGGGGTTTTGCGGTTTTTGATTTACAATATTTTATAACAATGCATGTATTTAATATAAATACACATATCATTTATGACTTACTAGCAGGGTACCCGCGCGTTGTGGCGGCGGGTACCCTGTGATTAACCGATGAAAAATAAAAGGAAAATGATCCCGATCAGGCCTGGTTCACCCATTTTTATAGGTTCAGATCGGTTCTCTCCGATTCGTTTCAAACGACTTTTATTTGCTAGTCGAACCGGTGACCACTCATGTTCTTGGTTGAACCTGTTGGTTCGGTCTGGCTTTTAAAACTATATGTATTAGCATATAAACTAAAACTATATAAAGCTTTGTGTTTTATTAATTTATACAATGTGTATAATAACATGTATTTTTCATCTTAAGGTGTTTTAAAAATTACATTAACTAATAATTGATGTTTTAAAAGCAGCAATAAAATTGTTGACCACTCAATAAGGATGTGTTTGTACATTGATAATTGTACATATTGCATTAATGTTTGTATTAATAATTTTCAACTTTTTGTTATTTGCATTAAAGATTGTACAATGTGGATTAATACTTGTATTACTTAATTTTTTGCATTTAATAAAGAGAGATACTAATTTGCTCTATATGTAGTATATATAAGAATATTAATGATAAAATGCACTTGAAGCTTTATAACACATATTAAATAATCAATGTGCCGTTTTTTGGTTTTAAATAATCAATTTGCGGTGCGGATTTTGTGGTTCGATTTTACAGGTAAAACAACCCGCAGCGCATTTTGCGGTTTTCTTTTTCCATAAAACTCGATCCATCGGTTTTTGCCGTGATGCGGTTTTGTGATTCAGTTTTTACGATTTTACAGTTTGGGGTGCGGTTTCTGCTCACCTCTAACTTAAACTTTAAGAGGCGTTCTGTTAATTTATTTTTGGTATCTTTTTTAATTAGAGTTGAAAATATTATATTATATAATAACTAGGGGTGAGTAGAAAAACCGAAAACCGAAACCGAACCGAACGGAAAACAACCGAACCGAACTAATAAACAAACCGAAATTGTCAAAACCGAACCGAACTACAAATTCAGCTTTCGGGTTGGATATGAGTTTGCCAATCTGAACCGAAAATCAAATTTATATAAATATATATATTTTTTATATATTTGTATATATAAAAAACCATTGAAATATTTTATCTTAATATAAAAAACACTTTTTATGCTAAATATCGATGTAATTTTTTTTAAATAACTAGTATAATTCGGGTTATTCGGGTCAACCCGAAAACCGAACCGAATTCAAATTCGGTTTTCGGTTCGATTGAATTCTAGTTCGGTTTGATTTGGTTTCTGGATTTTAACCAAAATAACCGGACCGAACTAACTGAACAACCCGATAACCGAACCGATCAACACCCCTAATAATAACTCAATTGTCGTATGAAACGACAGTGGTTCATCAAGGCCCAATTTTGGCCCAAGAAAAAATTGTTGGCCGGTTCAAAAAGTTTGAAGATTTTTTTACAAAACTCATCCCGACAAGTTACGAAAACTACCTTGAACTTTTATTTATTTATGACTTTTTTATATAATAAACTTTAAAGTTAACTACACTTTTGGTCCTCATGGTTTGTTGGGTCTTTCATTTTCAGTCCATTTTTCAAAAAAGTTACAGATCTTCTTCAAAGTCTGACGACCCATAACAAGTTTGGTCCAACTTCACTAACACCGTTAATTTGACTTATGTTGACTGTTAAATGTGAGGCTATTTGTGTCTTTTTGTAATTTTATAAAAAAAAGAGTGTCATATAGATCACAATAAACTCACACATCTCTTTATCTTTTTCACTCATCATCATCTTCATATCATAAACCATTATCACACATCTCTTTATCCATTTAATCTTCATCTTCATCTTCATATCAATCTCCCTTTTCTTTGCCACATAAACACAAAAACCAACCTCATTTCAACTTCATATCAACACATAAATAAATACACCAAACAAACAAACACATAAATAAATCTCATAAACCTTTATCATCTTCATCTTCGTAAACACATAAACCCACTGCCGCCTCCTATACCCACTGCCAGTCACTTTTGCCAGCCACCTCCGCCGGACACCTCTATCGAAAACCAGCCAACACCAGCACCTAAACCTCACAACAACCACCTAACCGTTAGCTAAACATCCACCAAACACCAAATCTTTAACAAATTCCTTCAATTAAGCAAAAACTAGCAAATCTCTAAAAGTAACAAAACTTAAAAACCCTAACCCTAATTTGGGGTGGTGGGTGTATCACTGGTGGGTGTTCTGGCAGTTTAGGATGGTTATCACATTTGTTGTTGCGACGGTATAAGGTGGTTATTGGATTTCTAATGCGTTTATCACATTTAACAGTCCTTATAAATGGTTGTATTTGTTGGGTAAATAATACAATGAAGAAAAGAGGTGTTTGGTTGGGTTTATGAATGAGTTTGTTTAAGGTAACAAGGAAATCGGGTTGAAGATTTGTTTATATATTTATAGATATGAACCTTGTTGTTTGAAATTGAGAAATTGTTGTTAGTTTTTTGAAGATGATTGAAGGTGAGAATGGTTGGAAGGATGTATAGTTTTGGTTAGGATGATGGTGGTTTTGGTGGGTGTGAGTTTTGCTTTATTTTATATAAAGATGATGATGGTATTGTAAACTTTCTATGGCTTTTTGTTTATTTTTGAAAGATATACATGGTTTTTGTTGGTGAATCTGTCAATAGTAATAATTATAATTTTAATAATAATAATAATAATAATAATTATAGTTTTCCGCAACTTTCCTAAAGGGACGTCATGTGGTCGTGATGGGCTTAGAGCACAACATTTAATGGATATTTTGGGAGGGGCTGCTTCCGGCTGTATGCGATAGATCTGCTAGGAAATCTATACAGGGGTTGTGAACCTTTTCATAGTGGAAAGTGCCCTACCTATCAGGGAGTATTCGCTAATAGTGCTCCTTTGGACATAAGCCTATGGTCAAGCCAGGTGGTGGTATTGCGCCCTATTGCCTGTTGGTACTGAGAGCGAATCTTGTTTCTAAGGTTTTGCTCTCAGTTCTATGGTAATTCTATGAATACTTATTTACAGGACTTTCAATTTGGTGTCGGCGTTCCTGGTGGTTGTGAGGCTGTTCTGCATTCTGTGAATAGGCTCATTGAGTCTAAGGGTAACGAGGTCGGGCTTTCTATGCTTTTGGTGGATTTTAAGAATGCTTTCAATCTTGTCGACAGGAGTGTCTTACTTGAGGAAACTAGGGTACGGGTGCCCATCGATTGCGTCTTGTGTTTGAGTTTTGTTATGCTGCGACCTCTAGGCTTTTATTATGATGACTCCTCTTCTTTGGTCTTGTCAAGGGTCCAACAAGAATCCGTTAGGCCTTTTGTTTGCCCTAATCTTTGCATCCTTTGGTCAGACTATTAAATCAATCGTGGTGAGCTTACCCTTCCAGGCTGGTATCTTGACGATGGCACTAATGTTGGAGATACCTTATGAATCCATAGGCGCTGGACAGACAACAAGATGAGGCCGGCTCTGGTTTGTTTCTGAATGTTGATAAGACCGAACTTTTCTGGCCTGTGGAGGACCCTAGAAGTAGGACAGAGGGTGTTTTTCCTATAAATATTCTCGTCCCGCTTAAATGGTGATAAACTCTGGGTTGTTCAGTCAGCTTGGATGAAAGGTTTTTTTCGTTATTTGGCTTTGAAAAGGGTCGCTTAAAAACACCTCGTTTAATGGAGGCAATCCCCAAACTATCATGATCCCATGTAGCTCCTTCTTCTTTCTTCGCCATAGCGCTGGGGTTGCGAAACTATCTTATGCTTTAAGGACATGCTCTCCTTTGTATTTATTAGAGGCCCAAGTTTAGTTTGATCATGCATTGCGTGCCTCATTGGAAAAGGTTGTTACCGCTTCAGGACCGGGGTTTGGTGATACAATGCGACTGCGACCCCTCCCGATCAAGTTGGGTGGTCTTGGCATCCTTTCAGCGGGAGACATTATCCAGTATGCTTTTCTCGCATCTCGTTTGCAATCGAGCACCCTACAGACCAAGATATTGGTGAAGACTGGCATTGAATCCCAAGGTTCTTCTTTTAAGCATGCGCTTGATGTTTTCAACACTATCTGCAACATTGATGTGCTCTCTGTCACCGGTTGCACTTCTGCCCCCCATATGATGAAATCCTTGGCAAAGTGTTACTTTGGTGTTATTAAGAAAGACCTTGTTTCTAAGTACTCGTTAAGTCCACGACAAGTGGCTATTCTCAATTGCATTCGTGCCCCACACGCACAAGATTTTCTTTTCACCATTCCTATTGATGGCTTGGGGCAGAGAATGAACCACCGTTAGTTCCGCTCTGTGTTGTGCTATAGGGTTGCAGTACCTATGTTCTCTGAAGGTAGCTTATGTCCGAGTTGCAATACGCATCCGATTGACCAATGGAGAGATCATGCGGTTCACTGTTCTAGTAAAGTGGGTGTGAAGTTTAGACATAATCTGGTGCGTGATATTCTTGTTGATATATGTTCCAAGGTTGGGATCATGGTGCGAAAGGAGGCTCCAATGGGTTTCCTCTCAGAAGACGGGAAGGATCTATGACCTGCAGACCTTTTACTATTTAATTGGCTTCAAGGTAAAGACGCATGTTTAGACGTGACGTGCATCTCTCCCTTTGCTGGTATGGGAGCGACTGCATGTGCTCCTAGGGCAGCCTTGCATAACGTCATGGAGAAGAAAAAGAAGAAGCATGGGTCCGTATGTGAGGAAAATGGATACAAGTTCATACCATTTGCTTTTTCTACATTTGGAGAATTCGACACGGATGCTTTGGACACTCTTTCACGTATTAAGTCTATTTCTATTAGCCACTCAAATAATGCTAAGAGTGGTGTATTTATCTTTCATAGAGTGAGTTTTTGTATTCAGAAAGGAGTAGGAGCTCAACTTGTGTCTAGACTCCCATCCAACTTTATGTAAGAAAATTTGCATATAAAAAAAATTTATCTAAAAATAAATAAATAATAATAATAATAATAATAACCGTTTTCTCTCTGTTATGTGGGTGATTGTGTGGGCGACGCATCTTCATCGTCTTCTTCGTCCCTATCGACCTTCCTCTTCTCTGCAACATTGATCCAAAATTCCTTGTTGGATTGTGGGTAGTTCTACGACACCGGTGAATTACTTATTCAATTGTGTTTGTTTTAGGGTTTTGTTCATATTAACTGTTTCGAGCGGTTTTTAGGTTTCATGCTTGAGACCTGATCGGTAGTCTTCTATTGTGGGATTTTTGCTCCTTCGACACTCGGTTTGGTTTTACTTGCTTCCTCTTATCAGTTCCAGGGTCTCGTATGTGACAGTAGGGTTTCTCTTTTCGTTCGTTAGCGGGTTCGAATATGGTTTTGAGTTGGCTTCCTCATAACAATGCTCTTTCAAAATAGTTGTGGGTTCGATGGTTCGTTAATCTTCTATTATGGGTACAACACAAGTGTTCATAACATACTGTGTTAGTTCTTTGCTACAGTGGGGGTTTCTGACAGTACTCGTTTGAAACAATTGTGGGTTTGAAACATCTTAAAGTGGTTTGTTAATTTGCTGTTGTGGTTTAGACATAATTTTTGGGGTTGCTTGTTCATAACATACTGTGTTAGTGCTTCTTTGCTACAGTAGGGGGTTTTTGACATGACTTAGGGTCCTAACTGATTGCGTACACATGATTCTGTTGTGGCCTCTTCCTTGTTAGTGGTTTGTGTATGGTTTTGGTTTTTAGTTTTGTTACTATTGCTTCTTTTATTCTCTGTAATTGTGGTCATTTAGTGGTGACATGCTAGTTGTGCGATTTCATTGCCCGTTTGTGAGTCTTAGTGGGTGTCAAGATGGTGGCAGAAATGGGCTTACCAAAACTTTGTTGATCACACACCTTCTTGATCGACATTGTAGTGGTGAGGCACAAGCTATCACAAAACACTCTCTTCTTACTGATTTGGCCGTTTTTGAGAGGACTGAGTTAACCCTTAAGCGTATGGGGCTTTGGTTATGCGGGGTTTGTTTTAGGACGCATACTCTTCGGTCCAACTGTCGTCATGGCAAAGGTTCAGATTTTGTGTCAACCCTTGATGGTGGTGATGGTGTTGTTTAATTCGTGATTTATGACCTTGTTAAGCCTCATGTTCCTTCTTATTCCAAGCAATCTGATCATGTTAACAATGGGGTGTACGACTTACATGGTGGTTTTACTTTGTCTCTTCTTGATATTATGTTTTCTAAGGGGTTGCGTATTGTTAAATCTATCCTTCAAGTGTCGTTTGGGGTTTTCTCGTATCTTGAAAGGAGATCTTGATAAGGTGATTTGCAAGCCTGAAGATATCTCGTGTTAGGTTAGTTTGTAAGTCTTGCCTCTTTAAGACCTTTTGTCAGAGGAGATATCTTAAGTGCATGCCTGCTATTAAGTGTCAACACCAGGAAGAGTGTATTGTTAATGGTCATTCGATCATGGGGGATGCTGGGTGGTAGTTTGCAGCTTTTGAAGGAGACTTTGGCCGAGTCTTCCCTTGTTGTTTCCGATGATGATGACCTTGATTTGGGTGAGCGGATATTAAACAGTGTAAGAGGAAGATTTGTGATGGACATGATATTGCAACAGTTAGAGTTCTTTTGTAACACCCCCAAAAATGTGTCGCAACAGAAATATGTCCGAGGGCGTTACTTCATAATACATCAGCACAAGATACAAGAGAACGACCTCTAAATGTGTCGTTTGAAAAAGTAATCTCGTTGATTTTCTTGAAATTGATATAACATTTGTCCTATAATTTCATCACAACTAAAAGCTTGAAAGCAATACAACGAGATTTGATCATTTGTATGTAAGTAGAATCCATGAATGAAATCTTGTCAATTTAGACTCCAATGCACATCAAGTAAGCCAAGCATCTAATTCACCTGAGAAAAACATGCTTAAAAGTGTCAACATAAAGTTGGTGAGTTCATAGATTTTTGTATATGTAAATGTTGAAATCAAAAGATTTATAAAGTATGCATGAACATTTCAATCCTTATAATAGTCGCCAAAAATGTAAGTGTAAATGTAGAACCGAAAGAGTATAGTGTCTACTGCTTCACCACAGTATAATGAAAAGTGTTTAGTAATCAGTAATGTTCAACAAAGTAGTGTGGACCACAAGATTTCTAAAATGTATGTGACTACTATAACAGATACAGTATCACATAAAATGTATCTACTGTTGCGCTAAGCTCATGACACCGAAGCTAATTTATGTAGCATATAATATGCCAATTGTATTCTGCCCTACCGGTGTCTGACCAAGACACCCAATGAGATTGACATGGTATATATCCGTTTATCGGGAGTCCCGTGGGTAGTGAGCGCTACTCACCCGGATAGGGATAATTAGTCCCAATAGATCTATTTATAACATTCACGCTTACTTAACCAGTACAGTCGGTCAAGCAATTGACGGTTCATGATAGTTCGGGCAAGAGAGTGGTCTAATCGCTACTTAGGCAACACGTAAACAGGAGATGATAACCAAAAACACTTGTGTCCAATGAAGAAATAACCATTGTACTCATAAACAACTTTAAATACTTAAATCCATAAGTAGAAAGAGTGTGATATAAATCAAGTAACCGAGTTTGTAATCGGTATGTAAATAATTTTGTAAACGTGTATGTAACCAAGTTATGAAATCAAGTATGCAATCAAGTATGTAAAAGAGATTGTAAATGAATGTGTAAACAAATTGTAATGAGCATGTATTCTCCCTCGAGATTTGTAAAGTAATTGTAAAACAAGTGAAAGAGGGCTATAAACTCACCTCGATGATGAAGAACGATTGGTAGAAGTGCACATATTAAGCACAACAGAAACGGAAACCGGAACGGCTCGACCAAGAAGTTGCGGTTTATCTTAACGGTTATGATCCACTAGCCTAGGATAATGTATTGGGTTTTCCGATGGATGATTATATCAACGCGATACGTTGATAAAAGATTTAGATCTCAAGTTGTAATAGTTTGGTGGTTGGTTAAATAAATAAATAAAAAAGTAAACGCAAGGTGTGTTATATTTTCCGTATATATTACATAATGAAAAAAATAACCGAGTATATAATTCATACCGTGAATTATATAACAAGCTACACAACCAAAAGAATAACTCGAAGTGTATATAATATATAACACCCCGTGTTTTAGGATCATGGAAGTCGACAATAAATTCACTACTTATTTTTAATATTGTACGCATTAGCTTTTAATCGTAAAAGTTAAGTTAAATCGCGTAAGTTAAAAATTAGCATTCAATGTAAACGGGCATCAAACCATCAAATGTTTACATCAAGCAAGGGTTAAGTAATTATTTTGAGGATAATTATTAACTTTGTTCATTTTATTTTTATTGGTTGCGTAAAGTGATTACGTTTCGCAATAAAATGCGTTTAGGCACTCCCGGAACCACCAAAACTTTTCTACGCTTCAACAAATACCCACATTTATACCCAATACATAAAAATTACAAAAATACATCACTTATATCACTCTTTGGCCGAAATTCTTGCAATGTATACAAAGTATACAAGAAAACTCTTCCATTTGGTCAATGTACATCACTTCTCATTAAACCACACCATACCTTGTCTCTTTGACCAAAAGACCAAGACCAAGACCAAGACCCATCCCTAAGACCTTACCTTGTTCCTTTGACTAGACCTTCATCTTATATACATGTATACATATGATAAATAAACACACATTGCATAAAACACTTGGTAAAAAGAAAATTTCCTATCTCTCTTTCTCTCTTTGAAGCCACGGCTCAAACACCCCTCTATAACAAACCCATACAAAATTTTATTCAACCTATACCCTTCTATACACATCCATTCTAAGATATTCTAAGGTGATCCCAAGCATTGGCTAACCTTTTTCAAGTATTAATCAAGAAAGGAAAGATTAGGGTTTTATAAACCTAATCTAGGGTTTCATCTTGCAAGCTTTGGTTTTGTGGCTAAACAAGGGTTTAGCACTTGATTATCATCATCATCACACATCCTAAGGTCTACTTGAACTCTTTATGTTCTTACAATTTTCATTAATATGCATATGTTAATTCTTTATAGCTTAAATCACCATTTAGGATTTTATTATGAAAATGAAGTTTTTACTTGCAATGCTCATTTTGTACATTAATATACATGTTGTGTTATTACTAATATCATATTAATAAGGATGAGAAAATATTGTACCATGTTATTTTGATGTAAAAATGATTAACTACAAATTAGGGTTTTTAAAAGTTTCATAATATGTTTCAAGTTAAAGAAATACAAATGACATGCTAAGGTTAATTATGGACCTATAGTAATGTTATATGATCATTAAAATAAGGATATAACAAGATGAGAAGACTTGTATACTTATGGTTATTATGTAAAAAGTATAAAGTGGTAAAACATAAAAACTAGGTCAAAAATGGACTTATGAATGTTATTTAAACATTCTGTCCAAAAGTGTTATAAAAATATACTTATTTTATGTTTTTATAAGATAATACATTTCACGACGATTCTGAAAAGGTAAGAAACTTGTCAAACGGATAAATAACGAAAAAGTTATGGTAAAAACAAGTTATACGATAAATAAACGGATTTATAAAAGATTTTTATAAAAACTTTTTATAAAAATTATTCAAACAGCAAGTTTGATATTTTTAACAAATAATACATAACGAACGAGTTATGAATTTCGCGAGTTATGAATTTCGCGAGTTTACGACAATTAATACTTTTATAAAACTATTTTTATAAAAGTTACTATTCATGACAGAAAGTTATATTTTTTTAAACCTCATAAATATATAG
>BQNB010167390.1:0-14004 GCA_026074375.1 Tanacetum coccineum
GCTGCTGATGCTAAAGTAGCCATCCAAGAAATGGCTGAATACTATTAAAAATGGCACAATGGAACATCAAGGACCAGAAGTACTAAAAATTATAACGGATTAGCAGCCATACAAGCACAACTTAACAATCTTGGAAGAGAAAACAAGAAAGTGAATGAGAAAGTTTATGTTGCTCAAGTAGGTTGTGAACAATGTAAAGGTCCCCACTACACCAAGATTGTCCACTCAAGGAAGAAGGGAAAATCCTAGAAGAAGCTTACTACACATAATTAGGTGCACCTTTTCAAGGAGGGGGATATAGAGCAACTGCTCTGGGATTCTATCAAAGGAACAACGCGAATCCTTTCATACCAAGAACGAAGGCAATATTTGGAAGAAACCCTAAGCAAGTTTATGAGTGAATTGGTAAAAAGACATAAGGAGAACTCCAATTTGATCAAATAGATTTGAGCTTCAACGGATGCTGCCATAAGGAACCAAGGAGCATCAATTAAAACTTTGGAGATCCAAAACGAGCAAATGAGCAAGGTACTACAGGAAAGAGGATTTGGAAGTTTATAGAGCTCTACTAAAACTAACCCGAGAGACAATGTCAAGTCAATTTCAACTATTGTCGAAGCTGATTCATATCCGATATGCCGTATGGGATCCTCCCAATACGTTGTATCCACTGGATGAAACTGTACACTGATGTACAAGACAAAACAAACAACAATTCCATTTATAAGTCATTTGAATGGTTACTACTATGAAGAAAAGAAGGGATCATATGGACCACAATTTTCGAAAGCTTACTCATAAGGAGCTTCACATAATTCCATACCCAGAAAGGAGGAAGACCTATAGATTTTCACTTTACCTTGCTTTATTAATAATGTTTTCTTTAATAATACCCTTGCTGACCTAGGAGCTAGCGTAAGTGTTATGTCTCTCTTGACCTACCTTAACTTAGGATTAGGCGAATTAGCTCGCACTAAGTTGATAGTTGAATTAGCTGATAGGACGGTGAAATATCTAAAAGGAATTGCTGAAAATGTGCTAGTAGGTATTGGTATATTTGTTTTCCCCGTAGATTTATAATTCTTGATATGCCCGAGGATATCAAAGTGCCCTTGATCCTCGGAAGACTATTTTTGTCTACCGCCCATGCTAAGATTGATGTTTTCAAAAGGAGGATTACTTTGAGGGTTAGGGAAGAGAAAATAATTTTCAAAAGTGTTAAACCTGCCAGAAGTTTAATTAAGATGGTTTACATGCTAAGTTTAAGAGAAAGAATGGAACTTAATTTAGAAGCTGGGCTAATGGGAGAGACTTTGGTGTTGAATAGATCATTAGACCCCTTTTTTGAGGATTACATAGAACTAAATGATCTTAATGTACCATTAGAGCTTAGAAGAGATCAAGTTGCTGATTTAATGCCCACCATTGTAGTTGAGGAATTTAGAGCCAGGAATGATGCTATAATGGTTGAAAAAAAATTTGGGTTCCTAGTGATTCCGACCACGATAAGAAGACCCGTATTGATTATGCCTACAACTTAAAGTTCTCTTGCATGATAGGTTTTGAATTTTTACACGTTAATTTTTTCCCTATCTTGTACGTCAATGTAATGTCCAAGAAGTTTCATAACTCTATAATGAAGGACAAAATGGAATATAAGGGAAATAATGTAGTTGGAGCCTTAATGAACATACTTGTCTTTGTTGGAACTTTTTCTATCTTAATAGATTTTACTGTTTTAGAAGATATGGATTCTTATCGTGATGAAGGAATGGGCGATGTTATTTTTAGCGAACCATTTTAGAGAGAAGTTGGGATTAATGCAAAAAGGTTTAAAGGAAAGATTACCATTTGCAATAGTAATGAAGAAGTTACTTACCAAATGGCGCGGTCACATCTGAGGTTTAAACACCACACTAATAAACAATGCAACAAGATCCCGCCATTACTAAAGGTGAACAAGGAAGATAAAATGAATGAGATCTCGCACTCGTACCAAAAGCTTAAGGGATTCTACAAAGGAGTCTTGAACTTAAGACCCGAATATGTCCGAGATGCGAAAATGGAAGAATGGCTCACATGCCGGCATATAAGCGTGCATGAGATGGAATGAAATTAAGGAAGGAAAAAGTCTAAATTAAAGAATAGCTGAAAGAAAAGTACTTCCTAAGAGACAACCCGGATTGTTATTTATTTTTATTGAGTCTGTCTTCCTAGACATCAATACGGCGTATCTGCTCCATACCATACGCCGTATTGAATGTTCGGACGTTATCAGTCCTTTATTTTTATGCACTTTAAAACATTGTTGTCAGTTTTGTCAATACGGCGTATCAATGCACACGATACGGCGTATTCAACAGACTGACCCGTATTTAGTATTTAGTTTAGTTTAAATTAACCGTAGGTACCAAGATAGGAATGCATTTTATTCCTATAATTTACACAGGACCTCGCTGAAAGAAAATAAATCAACAATGTTGGTGGAGAATCTACGATCTGGAAATGTTGAAGTGTTGCTTGAAACCTCAAGATGGCTGTTCAAAACAAATCTTGCTTAATAAACTCAACATGGAGAATCTATCAAGCAAAATATTAGAGGAGTTTCTCATTCTAATTCTTTTTAATTCCCGTGTTTAATGTTTTATCTATACAACGAGGACGTTGTATAATTCAAGTGGGGGGATGGGAATCAGAATGATACTTGTCCTATTTTTCACACTAAAATGCTTAAATTATGCTCAAATTTAAAATTTTTTCAAGCATACTTTTGTGAAATTAGTTGATACATAACCCGCACACAATAACCCTTGATAGATATTGTAAGGATTTAACCTTATCCGTTTCCAAATGTTTACCTAAATTCCACAAAAATATGAGTGTGCCGGTGATGTTGTAGACTTTAAAACTTGGCTTGGTATATCTATTCGAGATCACAGTGATGAGTACTATGGATTTAGATGGAGTACCTTGTTTAAATGGGTAAATTTTTAGGATTACACCCAAAAAGCCTATACATATTGTTTTATTAACTAACTACACTGGTTAGTTAACCCCCGTATAAACCCTTTGTTTGATCTCATCTTAAGAGTAAGATACCCCTAGAACAAACCTGTAGAGCCAATCCTTTAGGAATTACACCAACTTTCTATTTCGTTACTCCTTTACACCTTAGCCTATCCTGTTAGATTATGTCTATTTATCAGTTACTAGTTGCTTAATGTGTAAAGTATGTATTTCCCAAGTCTTGTGTCAATTTTCTATCTTTGGTATGGTTGGGAAGAAATTTGCACATTACAAATGGGAATGTATATAGTAGTCAAAACTCATGTATTTTTACTACCAACACAATTATTGGTACGTCCGAAGAATGAAGAATTACCGAAGGAATTATCCGGAGTTATTATGATCGTGAAGATGGTAAAATTACACCAAGTTTCGTAGTATAGTGTAAAAAAAATCGAAAAAATTAGAAAAACCGCAACAAAAAAGAGAAGGAAAGTTTGGAGATAATCGCCAGAGCTTAGACCGAAGGAATTATATGAAGGATTGATTATTCGTTGATACATCTTATAAGTCAACGATGTAGAGTATTGTATAAAGTAATAGATATCGCCACTTGACTGCTTTGTAAAAGTTTTGTGAAAAGTTATGGGATGATTAGGAAGTTTGAAACCGTTACAGGAACGTCAACTGTAGGTTTGTTGTTTTGTATCAAATGATCAAGACGTTTGTAAATAGTTTCGTGTCTTCATCAAGGTAACCAGTCGAGTAAAAAAAGAGTCTAGCAACTTATATCCTGGACTAGTCTATTTGTTTTGTTATTTTTTTTTAACAACAATCTTATTTTCCCTTTCCTAATCAATTAACCATAAGGTTTTTACTCGCATGAGGATATGTACGAGCATGCATGTCAATTCTGACATTACTGCCATGTATCATGTCTCCAGCTTAACCTTATTGTGTTTATTACTAATGTTGAAAGTTATAAGATCCCTACCCTATAATCATTCTCATCCTAACCCTTGTTTTTGAATTAACTTCGAATGAGGATGTAGATCAAACACACATGTTACTATTCTTCGTTAGGCCAATGTATTTGTGCTATCAGCTGCTTGTTGGTGTGTACTTTTGGAGAAAGATAAAGAATGATCAACCCCTAATCCTTACAATAAAAACCATAATTTAACCTTTATAAACTTGTTTACTGACCTTAGCTAAGAAGATAAAGAAAGAGGAGATCCTGTATATGATGGTTAGGGTTGGTGTTAAAAAAGGATTGTGTAAATATATAAAATATTAGTAAGAGGTGTTGTGGGGGACCTAATTGGTGGATCTGTGTATCCTTTGCCAACCATATGATAGAAGTACTCACATGACCCCAGCTATTGCAGGCCAAATATGTTACATGTTTACCACATAGAATAAGTTGAATGATTTGAGTCTGTTTATCATCTTCTTCCCTATATCAATTAGGTGTTTGTTTGTGTAATTGTCATAGTTCGAATAAAGTCATAAACCTAAAAAATCCTTAGTGAAAAACATTTTCATAAACTTCTCAAAAGCTACTTGAGAACAAGTATGATTCAAGTGAGTGAGGATATTTGATGACAACACATAACGTCTAATTTATATTAGCATCATTTATCTCTCCGAAATTAGAGACCCATGTTGTATGAATTATTTCAAAGAATTAGTTACTTAATCATTTATATTTGAGATTTTTCAGTAATTATAGAGTACTTGGTGAAGGTTAGCTAAAAGGTAACGCATTCTGAGCCTTAAAAGAAAGATATTTGAAGATTATTGTTCTAACACGACCAATACGAAGTACCTTCAAGGCAAGATACGAGCGATCCTTGGACTGCACTCACCAAAGACCACGAAGGAACAAGATCTAATATGTGGTATCCAAAGAAGGCAATACACCGTATTCAAGCTATATAGGAATAAAATATTTTGGAAGATATGAAACGTGGTCCCTACTCTAAGAAACCCCCAATACACCGTATCCAAGACTTTAGATATGTCGTATCGAACCGACTCCAGACCCTATAAATAGAAAACTCAAAAACAAGTTTTAGGTGTGCAAAATCATATTCTCGATACCTAAACCACAAAAGTCAATTTTCAGAGGAGAAAAAGAGCAAAAGAGGTTGAGCAACGCGATTAATTCCATAGGAGACAACGTGTAATTTCTTATACTCTTGTAATCGTTTAGTTTTTGATATCATTCGTTAACTCGGTTAGTTTATCTTGGATAAATCATTACTTGTGTATTAATTATGACGTTTGAAAGCTAATACCTTCGGGTATTAGCCATTGTTATGAAGATCTTAATGTTTGGTTTGTTTATCTCGATTTCTTAATTTATCGTTAGATTGCTTGTTTATCATCATACTTGTTTACGTGCTTTTGTATGCAACCTATTATTCAAATGGGTCTAGTCCTACATATTTAATGCGCTACAACATCGGTGTTGTTTGGGCGTAGGCTAAGAGTACGAGATAGCTCTCCATATTGCAAGTTATATATCTAGAATCATAGGATCACAAATATTGACCTATCCTTACCTTAATTTAGTGAGCTTAGTTAAGCCGTAAGGTAACCTTGGTATCAACGAGTACGTTCTTATTCCATTGGTAAGGACTCGAAAAGTGGACTACTAGTATATAAAGAGCCGTTAAGCAGTAAGTGGGTAAAGTCTCTATGAGCTAGGGTTTAACAAGATCACCATTGCTTTAATCCCTAAGATAGATTATAATCAACAAATAAGGATTCTTTATGCGGATGCGTTTAATTATGACAGAATTCTACATGTCTAGGTCTTGTAAAGAAGTAACGCCTAGGTCTTAAGAATGATATGCCGCCTCAAGATAAGTAATCATTGCACTAATAAACAAACCAACGTTCTGATGGGATTATTAATGGTTAATATAGTTTTCTTATATTTGGCTAGACTGCTTTTTTATCTTCTATTAATTTGCTTGTGTGTGTTTTAGTATCTTGAATTGGTTTTAGTCACCACCAACCCTGTGTTAGTCTCTCAGGCTAAAAACCCCCTTATCCATTAGATTTAGGATTAACATAGGTTTAGCATAGGTTTAGCATATATTAGACTAACTTAGATTAGAAAAACCAAAGTATTAATAAATTAAAAGTGTTCCTCGCTCTTAGTGATCGACACCCTACTTACTACAAAACTCTTATCGACCGGGTACACTGCTCGTTAAAGTGATGTTTTTGGTTAAGTCGGCAAAATATAAATTTAATACTTGAATCCTAATTTAACACCACACATTGACACATCAAAGATCACTCTAGGAAAGTTAAATCTAGTTTGAATAAGATGAATTCTGTTTTTGAACCTGTTAGTAATGCACTTGTTAAGCATTTTATGAGAAATGCTATATTTGAATCTATTTGTGCTATCTGTAACAAATGTTTGTTTGATGCTAATCATGATATGTGTATTAATGATTATGTGAATGATGTGAATGTGCGTTCGACATCAAAATCTAAAAGAAATAAAATGAGAAAAGTATGGAAACCTATGGGTAAGGTGTTTAGTGAAATTGGATATAGTTGGAAACCTACAGGTAAGACCTTCACTATAGTTAGAAATAAGTGCCCTTTAACTAGGATTACATGTACTAAAGTGGTGCCTATTAAGGAAACCTCTACCGAATTAGTAGCTACACCAACCTCAGGAATCTTAGTTTACAGCAGGAGACCAAAAGCTACAAGATCTGTAGGTTCTAGTAGCAAATTTAAGATTGTAGAATCTAAAACTTCTGACTCTAAGGAACCCAAACAATCTTGGGGATCCATTATTTCTGATATTCCATCTTCTTCTCTTAATGATTGCAGGTTGTCCAAATTGTTTTCTGGTATTTGGACTCTGGTTGCTCAAAGCATATGACTGGAAATCGCTCTCAACTCATCAACTTCGTCAGTAAATTTTTAGGTACCGTCAGATTTGGGAATGATCACATTGCTAAGATAATGGGTTATGGAGACTATCAAATGGGAAATGTTACAATCTATCGAGTTTATTATGTGGAAGGGTTAGGTCACAACTTATTCTCTATAGGTCAATTTTGTGATTCCGATCTCGAAGTAGCTTTTCGCAAACACATCTGTTTCATTCGCGATTTAGACAGTGTTGATCTACTCAAGGGATCTCGGGGTTCAAATTTATACACCTTATCTATGGATAATTTGTTGCTCTTCTCTCCTATATGTCTCTTGTCTAAGGCCTCAAATACCAAGTCTTGGTTGTGGCATCAAAGATTCTCTCATTTAAACTTTGATTATATCACTTTTCTTGCCAAACATGGTCTAGTCCGAGGTCTTCCAAAACTAAAGTATCAAAAGTATCATTTGTGCTCTGCCTGTGCTCTTGGTAAAAGCAATAAACACTCCCACAAACCTAAAACTAAAGACTCCATTCAAGAAAAACTCTATCTACTACATATGGATCTTTGCAGGCCAATAAGGGTTCAAAGTATCAATGGGAGAAAATACATACTGGTTATTATTGATGATTAGTCTCGGTTTACATGGGTGAAATTTCTACGTTCAAAGGATGAAGTTCCAGAGTTCGTAATTAAATTCCTAAAAATGATCTAAGTTCTTTTGAATGTAACCGTTTGTAACATCAAAACTGATAATGGCACCAAATTCGTCAATCAAACACTGAGGGCTTACTATAAAGAAGTTGGAATCTCACATCAAACATCCATGGCTCGTACTCCATAACAAAATGGCATTGTCGAAAGACGGAACCGTACTTTAGTGAAAGCTGCTCGAACCATGTTGATCTTTTCAAAGGCTCCCTTATTTCTTTAGGCAGAGGCAGTCGCGATAGCGTGTTATACATAAAACCGATCATTAATTCGAAAACATCACAACAAAAAACTCTATGAACTTCTCCATGATCGAAAACATGACTTATCCTATCTTCATGTCTTTGGTGCTCTCTGCTATCCCACTAATGACGGTGAAGATCTTGGTAAGTTGAAACCGAAGGCTGATATTGGAGTTTTTGTTAGTTATGCTCCTGCGAAGAAAGCATTCCGAATCTACAACAAAAGGACCCGAATGATTATTGAAACTATTCATGTTGATTTTGATGAGTTGACGACAATGGCTTCTGAACAATTTAGTTCAGGACCCAGGCCTAAACTTTTGACTCCTGGAACAATCAGTTCAGGACTCGTGCCAATCATTCCTTCTTCAACTCCGTATGTTCCACCAACAAAGAGCAATTGGGAAATATTGTTTCAACCAACTTTTGATGAGTACCTTAATCCTCTACCATGTGTTGATCCTTAAGTTCCTGCAGTAATTGCTCCAGAACCTACTATTTCAACCAGTACACCTTCCTCTACGAGAATTGATCAAGATGCATCATCAACAAGTACTTCACAAACACCTCCAGAAACACCATCACCAGTTATTCCTGTTAAAGAAGCTGACCATGACATTGAAGTTGCACACATAGATAATAATCCCTTTGTTAAATTTCCAATTCCAGAACCTAGTTTTGAAGAATCCTCTACTCAGGTTATTATTCTAAATCATGTACATTCAATCAATCAACCACCTGAACACATCAACAAATAGACCAAAGATCACCCGATTGACAATGTTATTGGCGATCCTTCTAGACCAGTTTCCACTTGACAACAACTACAAGATGAAGCTCTATTATGTTATTTCGATGCTTTCCTTTCTCTCGTTGAACCCAAGAGTTATAAAGACGCATTGACAGAATCCTGTTGGATTGAAGCCATGCAAGAAGAACTCAACGAGTTTGAATGTTTTGAAGTTTGGGAGCTCATACCTTGTCCAGATTATGTAATGGTTATTACCTTGAAGTGGATCTACAAGGTGAAATTAGACGAGCTGGGGGTGTATTGAAAAATAAGGCTCGTTTGGTAGCGAGAGGTTATCGTCAAGAAGAAGGCATAGACTTTGAGGAATATTTTGCTCCAGTTGCACGACTTGAGGCCATCCGTATCTTTCTTGCATTCGTTGCTTATATGAACATGGTCGTCTACCAAATAGATGTGAAGACCGCGTTCTTGAATGGCATTCTGCATGAGGAGGTCTATGTTAGCCAACTGGATAGGTTTGTAGATCTAGAGAATCCCAATCACGTATATAAGCTAAAGAAGGCTCTTTATGGCTTGAAACAAGCTCCAAGTGCTTGGTACGATTTGCTCTCATCATTTCTACTCTCCCAGAAGTTCACCAAAGGCATCGTTGATCCAACATTGTTCATTAGACATGAAGGCAATGACATACTATTGGTAAAAATTTATGTTGATGATACTATCTTTGCTTCCACTAAACCTGATCTTTGTGAAATGTTTTCAAAAATAATGTGTTTAAAATTCCAGATGTCAATGATGGGCAAACTATCATTTTTTAGGACTATAGAATTCTCAGAGTCCCAGAGGCATCTTTTTAAATCAATCCAAATATGCTCTAGAATCTATTAAAAAGTATGGTATGGAAACCTATAAACCAGCGAATACTCCAATGGTGGAGAAATCCAAACTAGATGAAGATTTACAAGGGAAAGCCATTGATCCTACACGTTATTGTGGAATGATTGGCACCCTTATGTATCTCTGATGTGTTTCAAAAGCTTTAAATTTATAATGACTGAAAATACCAAATTTGTTATAGGGAAACATACGGGTAAAAGTATAACCCACGTATGTAGTACAATCTTTAGGTAGGACCAGGTCGTCCACGGGGATTCGCGTAGTGTCAAATAATTAGCTAAAAATAAACTTTAACAAATGTGAGAAATATGACTACTCGGATAATTTCATATAATTCATCAGCAATGGTAATAGTTACGATCTTAGACTTAGGACTTTAATTTACAAAAAGTATGTTCTCGTCAGAAAATATTTTCACAAATTAACTTGTTTAACTTAAGACTTATGTCTAGCTAACTTGATCAGATGTGTCACTCAAATAATCTAGTTACTATTGTGTTAAATCTCTTTTTGGTTATCAAATAAAGTAAGTGGAGTTCTCATCACAAACGATAAAGATCGTAGACAAACCTTTAAAACTATATAGATCACAACGGGTCTTTTGACCTATACCGGTGTGAGTATACAATCAAAGTTGACAAGATAAGACACGATAGGATTATAACAAAAGCTTAAGATTAACAAGATCGT
Source organism: Tanacetum coccineum (assembly GCA_026074375.1). NCBI lineage: Eukaryota > Viridiplantae > Streptophyta > Magnoliopsida > Asterales > Asteraceae > Tanacetum > Tanacetum coccineum. The sequence goes on from BQNB010167390.1 coordinate 10,209, forward strand.
AATTATACCAAATACTTATTCATTATATTATTTTCACCGAGTAGTCATGAGAGATTTAGCCTCTCATGGCTATGAAGTTCATAACAAGATTAAATTGATAAACAAGAAACATATTTTAACCAGGTAAGAGTATGGATCAAAACTTTCCCGCAACAAGTATGGAATCTAAGTACACCCTTTTATTCTTAGAACTATGATATTGTTCTTCCTTGTTCTTCTTTATTTGATCTTGAACCTTCAAAGTTGTATGGTGTTTATGGTGTAGGAAAAGGAATAGTATGTGAGAATAGAGGAGTGGATTGTAGTGAGTTGATTTGATTGATAAAAAATGTGTGAGAATTTTGGCTCTATTTATAGGCTGATTTTCAGGTAGAAGTGCGGCGCACAAAATAATTTGTGTGGCGCGCTTGGTGTGTTAATGCGCTAGTATTTAATGACTTCATTTATTCTTCATAACCAGATGGGAAGTACGGCGCACAATCTTTTAAGTGCGGCATACTTAGGGAGTTAATGCACTATTTTGACCAGGCCTTTAATTCTTTTGACTTTGGGGAGAAGTGCGGCGCACAAAGGGTAAGTGCGGCGCACAAAGGGTAAGTGTGATGCACATTTGCACTTTTCAGCTTGAGACTTTATTTTTATTGTATTTTGCTTTTCGAAGTGTATAAGTACTTGATCTTTGCTTAATTTAAGACTGGGAAGTCTTCAAGTGAACCTGCAAGTATTTTATGTTATTAAGTATCGAAAGTTCACGAGAAATGATAAAATATATATAAATAACACCACCAAGAGGCATTATAAAATCCCTCCTCGTAGCTGTTGCTTTACCTCATGCAATTCAAAGTTAGAAAAACAAGATCATTTATCATGACATGGAGAAAATTTGGGTTTTATAAGTGTTTACAGGTTTAGATAACTTTTCAGGCATTGACGCATAACATAGCACCTCACAGGGAAATGTGTTTGATTTTTTTAATTCACTCGAGTCACTCAGATAGGGTTTATAATTTAAGTCACTCAAAAGCATATACTTAATCTAGATAGCTACCATAGGCTTGTACGGGACACATAAACATGCCCGTTGCGGCGTGAGCACCTAGAAAAAAATCTCAAAGAGGTAAAACATGACAGTTATGAGGGTGAATAGCATATACTAATCTCATGTGCCGAACTTAAGCCTTTATTTCTTTGACCCCTTTTTTTATGATAACTAAGGCTTGGCACAAAACTTTTTCTTTCAATGTTGACTTCTTCACTTAGATACTTGAACAACTTAGCACTAAAAGGGAGTGCTTGCAGGTACAGGAGCTATATGGGATTTATTTTACCTCTTATCATATGATTTTGTCTATAAATTAACCTCACCGCGGTTAGTAAATGATAATTAAACACAAGTTCTGAAGCCACTAAATTACCGGCTCACTCAAATATAATTTTCAACCAATACTACTATTCCTGAAAAGGCGACAAATTACAAATACACAGCCGTAACGACGGATGAGACACTTGCAATTGCATTCAAACCTTAACTCGAACAGGCTAAAGGCATCAATTATCTTAGGTACCAAAGGTAGGTACCTGAATATATTCTAAGGCTAATAATTCTCACAATTTAGTAGACTAATTCTGTGCTAGCTATAATGTCAATCCAGGTGGATTTGCCTTACTAAGAGCATTTTTTATTTTGAAAGCATATATATTTTAAGATTTTCGTTAAAGTAATAGTTGGAAATTTTTTTGGTAGCGCAAACATGGAGGGATATGATTAATTTTTTCTATTTGGCTCTCCTCCACACTTAAGTTGAACATTGCCTCTAATGTGATAACTGATAAACTAGAAAATAGGGAAAATTAAGGGAAAACAACACTTTCCAGGGCATAAAGATATATAGCTGCGAGAGAGCTATCCTTGAGCATACTTCATAATTTTCTATATTTGACTTATATTACCTGCATAAAAGTAAACACACAAAAGCACAAAAAAAAGAAAATATTTTTGGGTTTTTTTTGAAAAAAAAATAAAGGATATGAGTAGAGTTTGTATGGAGGAGGGACTCCTCTAAACTTAAGTAAAGCACGGGTTGCCTCCCAAGAAGCGCTTAATTTTTAGGAGAGGAGTTAGCTAGACTCCTGCTTCTGGAGTTCATTCTTTCAGAAAGAAAGGAGTGACTGCTTCCCTTAGGTCATTATATTCTTCTTCTTCATGATATAACTTGAGTCAATGACCATTAACAATGTAGGTCCTTGGTTTAGGATCTATACAGCCTTTGTAAGACGATAGTTAACTTGAATAAATCCAAATCAACTATGTGAGAGACACTGACTATGAGTATCAAGTGTTAATGCGGAATCTTAACACAAGAATTAAGAAGAAACAATAATACTAATTTGCTATTAAGCTCTAGTGCTTCTATTGATATCTTAATCACGTACGTAACATTGTCCCTTAGGCTTCCTTTTATACACCAAGGAAACCCTAATGGGCTTTACAAAAGTGTGAAAAGATAATACATATCTTTTCCTAAGATATCTCTAAGATAACTATTACTATTCTGTTACATAAACAGACTTAACTAGAACAGACTTAACTAAATATGACAAGTACTAACTATAGTACTGCTACTCTACCAGTACTAACTTTAGTACTGCCAAACTTAACTTAGTACTACCAGTACTAACTTAGTACTACCAGAACTAACTATTACTACCAGACTTAACTGTTATACTACCAGTATTAAGTCTTTTACAATCTATTTCCCAACAGTCTCCTTATGTTGACCACGCCCCAACCCTTGTATAAATGCCCATCTCCTTCCATGAAGAGAGGGTTGGTCATTTGGATATTTATCATATTACATGTTTCTTTCTCTCTCTAAGTGATCAACCACTCCCTTTTCTCTCTCTAGATTTTCTCTCTACTTCTCTCTTGGTTTATATGATTTGATATCCTACACGGAGGTTAACGCAACCGAACTTCGATGAATGACAAAGTCATATTCGTCCATATTTGTTGTTTATTGTTAACCCTTATAATTGCAGGATTAGACGATGGTGGCGCGACCTCATTCCAGTTGAGTCAGATTCATAACTGCATGCTCGTACTCAAGACTTAAAGTTTCAAAAAATCAAGAAAGCTCAAGATCAAACAAAGATAAAGACTTCCGCTACTCTGATATTCAACATCTTCCTTAAAGACGTAAAGTGATCAAGTTAAAGATTATCAAGGGAGATTGTTAGACAGGTTTCAAGATGATATAAAGTATGAGCATGTTGGTCTAAAGATACAAGATCGTAAGAAGGCGAAGTATTACAAAGATGATCAAGTGATGATGCAAGATTTATGATCTCGAGAAGTTCAAGATCAAAATCACCAGAGCATGATTGGAACAAAAGGAGCTAGCACAATTATTACACGAACAAGACTCAAGATCAAGACAACATCAAAGATCAAAGATCAATGTCACAAAGAGGGATCTCTATGATCACCTCTTAGGGGGAGATTGTTAGGAATTAAGAAAGTGTTGATCATTAATGAGATCTCAACGATCGTCCCTTATGGGGAGATTGTTAGGAATTTAGTTTTAGTGAAGTGACGATTATTATCGATCTCACGAGTCTAGTAATAGTTAATCGTACATATTGTTATTCGTGTAATAGTTGGTGAAATAGGCTAAGTTACGAGATTACGTAAGATAGTATGGAAACTATCCTACATCGCCCCATGAGGTAAAGTGTAGGGAGAGCCTTAACCTATAAAAGGACTCTCCCACCTCATAGATGGGGTGTGAGTGTGTGT
>BQNB010167391.1:0-14004 GCA_026074375.1 Tanacetum coccineum
GTCCTTTTCAAATTTAAGCTTAGGGAGGCCTTGAACGAGACCGTGTCTAGCTAAATGGTTGATTGCATCAAAGTTCAGATGAGACAGACGTCAGTGCCATAGTCAGGACTTAATCTTTGAGGCCTGTGACAAGAGACATATGGGAGAGGACGCGATTGATAATCACTGATTGTAGCAATCTTATATACGTAATAATAAAATATATGATATGATAGAAAATTACCAAATTACCCTTGAGGACAAAGGTAAAAAGGAAAATCTTCATAAATATATATATATATATATATAATATAATACATATATTAACCGGGAAGTATGATTCTCGGGTCGTTATTCCCCAACGATTTGTGAAATTGAAACCACATTTGATGTTCGGACAATGATTTGAATTGGAAACAAAGATTAATTTGATTATCTACTTCTACAATTTAAAATAAGCAAATGATAACAATTAAGCACGAAAACAAATAACGGGAAATCAAAATTTAACTAAAAACCTAAATTGAAATTTTCTTTTTAAATAGACTCTAATTGACTAAAAAGTAAGTTTACAGAAAACTAGAACAAAAACAAAATTGAAATGAGCTTTAAAACACGAAAAATGAAAACGGGAATGAATCCCGTTCTTTAAAAAATGAAATTTTGCAAATTAAACCCTACGAAAGCAAAACTAATTTTCCTAGAACCTTTACGATAAAAGAAAATTTTCTAAAAAGAATTATATTTTTTGATTATTTTTCTATTTTTTATGATTTTTTTATGTTTTTAAAGAAAATAAATGTTTAAAAATACTAAACTAATTATAAAAATTCTAAAAAAATTTTTCTTGGAATGATTGTAATACTATGATGTTTATATCTCTAGGTTCAACACTTTTGGCTTAGCCAAACTGATCACATGCATTGTTATGTGTAAAGCTTATGGGTATGAGCCAACACTCAATGTTCTTAGAGGATTTTTGAACCTTGGTGTTGGTGGTGACTGGCTAACCCTTTCAAAGAGGGGTGAAGTCAATGTCCCAGACCTCTTTATAAAACTGTTCATAAACATTTGGCCTTAGAAAGGAAAATTCTTTTACATTCAAAACACCATAGTACCTGAGCAATATCCTACCTTGGTGGATGAGGCAAATCAACTTCATAGAAAATCTTTCAAGGACCCCCTTTCGTATCCTATTCGAAAGGACCCTTTGTATCAACGTTTGTCTTGTCATCCTGTTGAAGTCTAAACCTTCCCTAAGCCAATCTTGTACATGGCTGGAATTGTTGATTGGTGGGTTGGATCTTCATTGAAGCCTATGATATTACATATTAGATAAAGTATGTATTTTTCCTATTTCCTTACAAATTAAAAGTCACATGCTAATATTTATCTTTTATGCTTTATTTTACAGAAATAGCATTCAGGAACTTTGTTGTAGCTGGAAATGACAAGGATATAAGCTTCATCACCAAGAATCCTAACGAAGGTAGCTTCGTCATTGGCTCCCCATTAGCCTATGTTAACAACAATGATGTTAACATTGTCCCTGCTTAACCTGTAGCTTCTGCACAGCCTTCGTAGCTTGTCAAAAATACTACTGACTCTAATGATCCCAAGACTAAAGATAGACAAGTTGTGCTCGTGGGCACTTTTGGTATTGGTGATAGGGTTCATATCAGGAAAGAAGTTGAGTCGCATGTTGCGAGGCCGACACTGAAAAGAAAGATCAATCTCCCTTCCAAGACCATAAGGTAGAAGGTTATTATGCTTCTTGTAAAGCCTTCGAAAGGCAAGGTTGTTGCTTCAGAGACTCTCAAAGTCTTTGATGTTTGATGATGAAGAGGATCTTCATGGTAAGTATATTTCTATCAATTTACATGTAATGATGCTCCGTAAATGCTTCTAACTTTATTATTTGTTTTTATATATCTTTGCAGGCTTTCCTAATACTAAGGAGTTGTCAAATGCCTTGGCTTGTCACATCCTTGTTGAGTAAGTCACCTATCCGTCATGGATAGGCTTCCTCAACAATATGAGTCTTGAGAAACTCTGTAACCTCCATGAAAAGAGCTATACTCGCCAGGATGTGATGGATAACCACTATAATGGCAGGGTCAATGAGTTGATAAGGACCTTAAAGAAAACAAAGAAATAGACGGATGTGGTGCTTGCTAATGAGACAAAGTTGGAAGGTGCATGAAGAGTTGAAGGTCAAGTGTGATAGTGTTATGGTGGATCTTGAGAATGACTCTCTAGTACATGACCTTCGAGACAAAATCAAGTCTCTCGAAGGTCAACTTGAGGTGCACAAGTCTGAGTATGGTAGGTTACTTCTTGAGGAGAAGAAATGGGTTAGGCAAAAGGAGAGAGTTGTGATGAGGTGTACTTTTATACACTTTTTTGGGGTCACTTAACCTCCAAAATCATGCAAATATGCCCAAATATTGTACTTAATCATTTCCTTTTGTTATTTTAGCATTTGGGAAGCACTTAAAGGAAAAGCACGTGACTTGGGCTCGATTCAGGAAAAAATTGGACAAAAACGAAACTTTTTAAGTTGGTGACTTCCATCCTGACGCATTCACCCAAAGTGCCTAGAAAGTTGATTTTTGAATAAAAAGTGTGACTTCTCAAACGGTGGATACGGTGTCAAAATTTACTCTTGACGTCGTCAGGATCATATGCCGACGACATCACCACGACTTGTAACAGTGTAACACTAGCTGATCAAAGAAACACTTGGAAGATTCGACAGGCTGACGGCGTTACAAAGCCCTAGCGACGACGACAGGACCCAATGCCTATATATACAAACCTTATTTTTTCATATTTTCCTAGGGAAACTTGGGAGAACTTTTATTGTAGCTATCATTGCTGATTTTTAAGGTTTTCTAACCCTTTTGTACTCATTGTTACTCCATGTTCAATTAGAGTAAAGACTCTAATCTATTTAATCATTCAATATGAATATGTGTTGTTTAATTTTGTGTTCTTTACTTTCTTTTAACATGCTTGGCTAAATTAAATTAGTGTTTACTTATGATTGCATGAAACTTAGTTTGTAATCTCTATTATATTGCTTCTTGTTAGTGGTGTGCACGTTAGGCTCTAAAAAATTAGCTATTTGATATTCATATCATAGCGAAGACGTCTAAGGAAACATGGTTAGGTTAGAGGATACCTGTGATTAGATCTTTATATCTAGATCACCTTTTGGTGGATTCCGAATTAAGTATTTATTGCATGTGAATTTACTATTAGGAGGAAGCGTGTTTGATAGGTAATGCCCGACTAGGTTGTCATGTAGAATGCGGACTTGACCAACCCGCTGCTGAATTTAGGAAATACTTACACACTACACTAACGAGGGTGACGAGAAATAAAATTAGGGAGAGCAACTAGGGAGTAGTGCATGATTAGGTGAGTATGTTTTTTTAACCATACGAGTTTCCCATGAATTTACTTTTCTACATAATTATATTAGAATTAGGTGTAGATAGTAGTTTAATCAACCCCTCTTCATAACCTGAGATTTTTACTTGCTTTCATAAAATATAAAAAAAAATACAAAAACAATATTCCCTCATTCTTTAGACCTTAGTAACATACAATTCAAGCATACCCAAACTATTTCCTTAGAGAACGATAATAACCCCCCGAGTCTTGCCTATACTACACAACAACGGTTAGGTACTCTGCCTAGGAGTGTTGTAAAACTTTTGTGGTGCAACACGCCGCATCAAGTTTTTAGCACTGCTGCTGGGGAATAGTCTGGGTTTCAGATTCTATTTAGCTTAGGTCTACTCACTAGATTCCTATCAAGTAAGATTTTCTTTTTCTTTTTAGGTTAGCTTTCTTGTAGTCTATCTTTTCTTTGTTCCCTTTGTTTTGTAAAACCTTTCTTTTTGTTAATCATCATGGCGAAAGGAAATCAACCTCATACTTTAGGAGATTATTTCCGACCAAGCCACAAGGACTATCGAAACACCATTGAGCTCCCCGAAGGAGACAATGCGGTGCCTCTGCGATCCAATACCATTCGATTTGTGCAAAATTGATGTGCATTCCACGGATTCCAGTTCAAAGATCTAAACCAACACCTTAAGGATTTTCTAAAACTTGTGGACTCACTTGACCTTAATGGTGAAAATAGGAAAAGAACACGATTGTGTTTATTTCAAATTTTCCCTTCGTGATCAACCTAGCAATTGGCTTGAACATTTACCCGTGGGATCCATCTCCCCTTGGGAGGATCTCACTACCCATTTTCTTGCTCAATTTTTCCTAATGGGGAGAACTACTAAACTTAGAATTGACATCTTGATGTTCCAACAACATCATGGTGAATCTCTTTCCGAAGCATGGACTCGTTTCAAGGACTTACTTTAAAAAGTCCCTCATCATGACATCAATCTTTGGCTTCAAACTTAAATGTTTTACGACCGTATCAACCATACACTAAGAAAGGCTATAAATTACGCAGCCGGTGGATGACTAAGAAAGATAAGTGCTAAGGAGGCATGGAATACTATCGAGGAACTGGTTCATTATGATAAAGAAGAGTGGGATGATCCGATCTTTTCGGATAAAGCAAGCCTCAACTATGGAAATGCAAATATGGAACAAATGCTAGAAAATATAAAATATCAAGTCGGTTCACTAATGAAGGATGCAATTTCACTAGTAGGGAAAAGTGAAAACATGTGTGGGATAATGAGCAATGAAGCGGGATACCTGTCCCCTGAACCACCACACCAGGAAGAATTCGAGGGTTTAGTGATGAATTTTATCCTTAAACAAGAGGAAAAGTTCACCAGTTAGAAGAATGTATGAGAATTGTAAAGGATGAATTTATGCAACTATCTTCAAAAGTTGTTGAGAAATTTTTAGGAAGAGATTAGAACTAAGGAGCACAATCAAAATCAATTTCAAAAGATCCAAAAAATCACAAAGTATCCAGACGCTGAGGATTCGGATTCTCGCAAAGGAAGTACGTTTCCTGAACCCCTTACTTAAAAAGAATCCTTCCGCGCCCAAGGAACATTTTCATCGAAACCACTTTATGTCAGATACGTTCACGTAATCCTTCCCAATCTAAATCTAATAAGAAACATTATATTTGGCTTTAAGCATAGTGCGAAGAAAGAACGAAATACCAAGTTTTGACAAATCTCAGAAAATTCCTTAGCAAGCTTCCCAACATTTTATCGGTACTTAACTTTTAGAGATTATCATCCAATGAATAGCAAGATTCCCTTTCCAAGTGACCGCTTCAAAATTAATAATAGTAACAAAATATTTGATCCAGGAGGATGCTAAAGCATCTTCAAGAAGTATCAGGCTTTAAAGTTATTTTTACTAAAAATAAGGAGATTTTTTCAAAAAATTTAGCCCTTACGACGTCAAAAGTTTCTAGTGACGTCATCACTTCGACCCAAATTTAAATATAACCACCCTACTTTCTTCATTCTTCCTTATCACTATTCTAAAACTAGAACCCATGACATTTCTCTTCATCTTGCTTGCACTAGGGAAATCATCTCTAGTCGGTAAGTACTTGATTCTAATCATTCCTAATTACTCATTCATCTTAATTGTTTGCCTCATTTGTTTGATTTTGAATTAATCCCCAATTGCCAAACCCTGGACGAATTGTTAATTTTTGGTTGAATTAAGCACAAATCGTGATGATTTATCATTGATTTTTGATGGTTTGTTTTTTAATTTTAATTCATTTTCAATAATAACTTGAATTAAGGTCAAAAGTAGGGATTTTTTAAATCCAGCCCATGGGTTGCTGTCATAAAGGGGTGTTTGGCAATGGGTTTATCGGACAATAGCTTAGTTTTCCCTCGTTATCTCAGATTTGAATTTTGGGTGGTCTAACGGCGTCAAAACATTTTCGTGATGACATCAGAACCACCTGATGCAATGAATTCATAATTTTTCATCTAATGAATGTCCGTTTTGATTTTAGTTTTGATGTAGACAATGAGCAAAAGGACAAGAACATGTAAGAGCACCAGGGGTTAATCCTCTAGCTCCCAAGAGATGGTTAAGGATAAGGTTCGCAACTTTAGGGTATTCAAAAGAGAAACTCACTAAATGAACTACGAAGCCCTCGTTCACTATCCTATTCATTCTGGGGTTGTCATTGATTGATTTCTCTTTGCTGAGAATTGTCTTGAAAGCGGTTTCTTTGTAGCATCATACCGACCCATTCTTCAGGTGTCAATGGGAAAATCTCTTCCGGATCAACGAACCAGTGTATCGTAAGTTGGTTCGTGAGTTCTTTGCTACCTATGAGTTCAGGGCTGGTACTTGTAGGAACAACCCTAGGTCTGCAAGTATTCAGTTTAGATTAGGGGAGAGCAAAGGTCGTTGTCATTGGTTGAGTTTGGATGGAGAATTAGTTTGTATTCAGAAACATAAGGAGGTAAGATTGGTAAGGGTAATACTTTGAGAAATGCGTTGATGGTTAGGAACGAGAATATACTGCTTCCATTTTGGCGGACCATTGGGGATGGTGAGTAATAAGCGGGAGCATGGTTGCTAGGATGATTCGGGACCCAAGGGTTAGGTTAGCTCATCGTTGCATTGCAACGACCATTGCGGGTCGCAAGAATTCCCCCTAACGAATCACCTTGAGTGATATATTCTTTTTGTAATGTATCTATAGCGAGGGGGTTGTTTGCAATATCGCTTTTTGGTTGGCTCACTATATGAACGGTGTTAGGGATGGAGGGGTGGTCTTGGTATGTATGTGACCCGGCTTGCTTGATCTTCTAGGATTTTGACCTGGTCGATGATTGGAGCATTGAGTGTTGATCCTCCAGCCCAGGAATTCAAGAAGAACTCCTTGATTGCTATGGAGATCATTATTGAGCTTGTACCAAGACAGTGTTACTGGGTTGCAACACGTGTAACACAGCCGAAACAGCAGGAGAGGCAGAAGAGGAAGAAGAGGCAGTTGAGGATGATGCTGGGGAATCTGCAGAGGCATACCGAGGCATGAGCCAAGGGGACTGGCAGGCTCACCAGGGTACGTGGATGGACAATAAGATGGGCGTTGGGGACAGCTTGACACATGGATGGCTAAGCAGGACCAACGATATAGCTGGATGTACGATAATACTGTTTGCCAGATGCAATATCTATATATGTGTGACCATTTGGAGCCCTACATGCAAATCGAACCGTTTCCTGTTCGCAAGACAGATTACCCTCCCTTTGGCTACACTGGACCCATCCTCTCGGTTATGACTATCGCTACGACACTACTCCCGATGGCTCCAGTTGATATTATTCGTCTGTTCCTCGTTCTTTAGATTATTTATTCTGTGTTTGTACAATTATGGAATGTAATAATTAGAATTTTGTATTGTGGATGCTTATTTTATTTCTATTATTATTGGTACTTTTCTAGTTTATTATGAGTGTCTTGTGTTTTAACTTTCATTATTTGTTCTTATATGTTTTAATTATATATGATCATGCTTTGTTGTGTCTTTAACCTCGTCTTAATTGCAATCAAAGATATTTTGCATAAAATAAGTGTAGGGGAAACATTCGGTTTTTAAGAACCATTTTCAAACATGTAAAATAGATAATTTTAAGTTAATGCACATTTTATGTTTGTGTGTTGTTTGAGTCATATGTTTGTACTAACCATTTTCATGGTTTATGTAGTAATTTTTCTAGGAAATAAGTAATAGGTTATTTTTGCAGAAATTTTTCTAGAAAACGAAAACGCAAAATCTTTCAGGTGTTCCTAATGGCGTCAGGAGTTATATCTGACGGCGTTAGAACTGTAGCAGAGGAGAAATCCGCGTTTTTTCGAATTTTTGAAAAGATATTTTTGTTTAATTTTTAGAATTTTTAATTTTCCATAATTTTTGCAGAAAACCACGATTACATCAGTACTAACATTCTATCTTTACTGCTTTATTAGGATTTTAGTTTATGAATATATAAGGTTGTATATTATTTACCGTCGATTTTACACTGGGTATAGGTGTTTTTTTCTTTGATTTTCATGTTATATTAGATAAAGAGAGTCCGAAAGTTCATTGGATTTTTACTTGGACGATTCTTGGATGAAGATTTAGCCGAATCATATCATTTCTTCTCTGATATTGAGCAAACCAGAGGAGTATTAGTTTCACTCGTTTTTATTTATCTTCCCTTTATTCATTTTTTGGGTAATTTTGGAACATTAGGGATAATGTTCAAAATAAGTGTAGGGGTAATAAAAGCCTTAGAGATTATTCTTTCATTTGCATTTACTTTGTTCTTAAAAAGATGTGTAATATACCGAAACATAGTTTAGGATGGTAATTTTAGCCTAAATTTTAAAAAAATTATGGCATATATTGTCACACCCCGTAAATTTCAGGTCAATATTTTAAACCTTTCCGATTAATATCTTTGATTTTTACATGTTACGTTTGAATATGACAGTTTACCGGGAAGTTACACAGCGTAAATCTGAAAAACGTCATCGGGCGCGTCCCGACATCGGTTAGTAATTAATTTAGGCCTTATATGAGATATTTTAACTTTTCTGAGTGTTTCATGATTTTTAATCACTTCCGATATTAGATTTAGGGTTTTATCTTTTAAATTGCGTTTTTCGCGTTTTTGACCAAACGGAACCCCGGAAACTCGCAATCTTTTCATGTAAACTCGAGTTATCGTCCGTCAAGCATTAAAATGTCAAAATTTTCGTTCACCTCCCTTTGGTTGTCATATTGAACGCCTAAAACCACAACAATGTCACCATGCATCCTAAATTAATAAAATGTCATCTTATTTTGAAACCCCACCCATGTGTGCATGCTAGACGAGAAAGTGACTTATGAGAAGGTCACTCTCATGCACAACTCACTAGATTAAAACATCTCATAAAAATCTCTTAGAATGTGTAAGAGGTTGACTTTCAATTTGACCAACTAGTATCCATAAGATGAGCCATGATGCAAAAATTAAACCCACTTAGGTCCTTGGGGGTTAGTTCGGCCGAAACCACCAACACACACACTCTTGGTGTGTGTTGGTCACATGTGGGTACACTTAACCCTTAAAAACCCTAGTTCTTCCCTATATAAACCCTCCTTATAACACTTCTAGGTCATTTCACTTACACATAGCCTGACAAAAAAAATTCCTCTCTTTCTTTCTTCCCTTTGGGTCACGGCATCAAACACACACACAAACACATCCATAACTTTTGATTTTCTTCAAGATCCAAACATTCCAATTTCATTTCCAAGGGTTTCTAAGGTAGATCTAAGTATTGGTTGGTTGATTTTCAAGGTTTTCTCAAGATTATAAAATTAATATAGATCTAGTCATCTTGGGTGTAGATCTTGCGACTTCTACTTGTTTCCTTCATTCTTGTAAGTATTTCTTGGTCACCTCTTGTTTTATTTCTTTGATTCTTATTAGTATTTTTCAAGATTAAGAGTCCATGTGTTTGTGTTACTTTTATAAAAAGAAATGATAAAACATCTTGACAACTTTTATAAAAATGGAAGTATTATGTTTGTTGTTTTATAATTTATGGTGAGGTGAGTTGAAAAGTAGGTTGCAACAATAGAAATGAAGGGGATTAGGTTAGATTTATGTGTGGTTTTGTGGTGGATTAGTTGTGAACAGAGATTAGGCTAGACTAGGCACTATTGTGAAGTTTGGGTGGATTTTGGTTGCGTTTTTGACAAAAAGAGCTTGCTGTCCCAAATTTGTTTTGAGGTTTTGAGCGACCTAAAAATGTTTTCATTAGGCGTAAAAGTATTTTTTGGGATAGCTTGTTTCGAATAGATAGTTTTTCACATATCGCACTTTAAAAACGGACTTAAAACGACCAAGTTATGGCCAAATGAAACTTGAACATTTTTTCGGCGAAACACCTTAAAAAGCTTGCTGATGTGAATAGTAAAATAGGTTTTCGGGCACTTTCGGACGATTTTGGACATTTTAAATGCAAGCGAAACATATAGGAATGTTAGGTAATTAGTTAGAACAACTAGAAATGTCATGAAAGGTTATTTGAGATGCCGATCTTAATAAAAAGTAGGATTATTAAAAATGGTACGAAATGGACATTTAGGCGATTTAAACATAAGGTTAGGCGGTTTAGGATTTGTTTAAGCGATTTGTAAAATATGGAAACATAAGAAAATAGGGGACGCTATTAACATTTTGAAACTAAAAACTTTCCTAAAAAGGAAAGGTTTCTATAAATAGTAACTTTTTGCAAGTGTCGAGATTTATCAAAGATGTTATAAATTTATCTAAGTCTTTTATTACTAAAACGCAAACACACTTGGATGCTTTAAATGATGAACATAGATGCTTTACTTGTTTACTTTGCCGAATGCTAAGTCATACCCATATTTAATCTAGGTCGCGGCTAGACCTCCTTATATCATCATCGTTGTTGTGATTATCGCTTATCCTTGTTAAGGTGAGTTCATAGCCCCACGTTTTACCTATTTTCAAATGCTTTATACTTTGGGGTGAGAAACATTGTTTGCTTTTAAATTGGACACAAGTTCTTAACGTGAGTTTTACATGTTTATGTGTTGCCTAATTGTTGCTACAAACCACTATTGCCTAAACTTTCATGAATCGTTAGTCACCTATGGCCAATTGGTTTGGTTAAGTGAGTGCGGATGCGTAAATAGATCTATTAGGACTAATTATCCATATCCGCTTTGAATCCACTTAACGAAGAACAAACAGATATATGTCATGTCGATTGTGCGTTGTGGTGGTCTTTGGTTTGGGACAACAGTTAAGGGCAGGAATACTAAGTGGCATGATATGATATGCCCTATCTTATTAGCATCGGTGTCATGAACTTAGCGTAACAGTAAATACTTTTTATGTGATGTTGTATATGTTATAGTAGTCGCATGCGTTTTGAAATCTTGTGGTTCACTCTTGTACTAACTTAAACCTATGAATTCACCAACATTATGTTGACGTTTTAAACATGTTTCTCAGGTGTTTAGCTTGGATTGATTGTTGATGCTAAATGGAGTCTATGTGCTATGTGACTTCGCCAATTTCAAGACTTATCTATTATATACTCGTTGTCATTATCAAAACTTTGTTATGCTTCCGCTACATTTAACTCTCTTATGACCGGTTGTAAAACTTAAATTTATTTTCTTTTATGCAACGAGTAAACTTTTTCAAACGTCCATGATTAGTGGGCGTTCTTTGTTGCTTTGTGTTCGGATTGATATGACGTCACGCCCTCGGACACGTATTCTGTCCAGGCCCCACCCTCTCTAGGGGTTGTTGACAATTGGCGTATATAAGAAACTAAATCATGCAAATTTTTACAAGGTTAAGGACAGCAGTGTCATGATAAATACCCAACACATCATCAAAATCCAAAAGGCGTCTAACATTGAAATGAAGAAATTCACGTCAACGTTATGACATGCAACATCCAAACTTTCTAACCGCGCAAAGACAAATAACATTCAACATTCAAATCAAAACAAATAAATGAAATCTAGATAACTAAACTTCGCCAGCTGCCTACAGTCCATCTATCTACTTTTCCTAACTTTAACAACATCCTGCTGACCACCTAAAAATGATGCTTATACGTCAACACAATGGTTGGTGAAAAACATAGGTTTTCAGACACTCATTAACCAAATCCATTTCTAAAATCATTAACTGAATTACTCTGATTATAAAAAAATACATTTGCATGGCAATTATGCTAACTAACATACAAGCTAACATGCAATTCAATCCAATCAATCATTCAAACACCAAGCAGACGACCTCAATCGCTCTTGGATCATACCAAAGTCCCTGTGGTTCCCTTAGCTCAGGTCACCCTCCAACAAACCCCACACCCCCCCCACAACACACCCCACCCATGGATACCCGCAAGTAACACGCCCTCCTGACTAGGCCACAATACATTCCACTAAACAGGCCATGAATACCCGCAGGTAACCCTCCTGACTTAGTCTACACATCAATATCACATCACATAACATGTAGCACATAACGCATATCAGTCACATAATAGTCCATGCATTTACACTAACATATAATCACAAGAATTCAAAACTCATTTCAACACTTGCATCATTTCCATCCCAAGGTTAAAAACAATATAAAAAGTGGGACTATGTAACTCACCTAAATGCTCATAACGCAGCTTCTAATTCTTATCACGCAACTATACAAATAAATAAACACAGTTACACGCGACCAAGCTAAAAGCTCTAGTCCATGTAACACACATATGATGGATGTCTAAGGGTGTGATTAACCATCACGGGTCACCCCGACACCATGCCCAACCTTAACCACTTCATTAACACTTTACACTAGTTAACTACAATTTATTCAAAAATGCAGAATTTGAGTGTATCTTTACTAACTCAAAAACCTTACTTGCTGACCTTCATAAATTATACCAAAAATCACCTATGTTCATTTATGAGTTTACTAACTACCTTGTGATTCCCAACCACTCATTACATGTGCAACTATCCCAAATAAAATCCAACTTCAAAACTGTCCCAATTTGGATCTGATTGCACACTAAAATGTATGGCCCTGATTACCATACTTAGAGACACAATAAGATGCTATCCTTCAAGGGTTTCTTTATATACATATAGAAACTAATCACTGTAGATTGGCTAACCTTAATTCCACTTTTAAGTTAAGGTTTTACCCTCCTAAACATGACCTAATTCTGACCCGTATTTACTGTTTTGACAACTTTTCTTGTAACCAATATTTAACCAACTTCCAGAACTACAAATCATTCAAGGTAGAAGTTTTTGAAAAATAGACTTTTTGAACTACAATTTAGGCACTTGAATCATATCAAAACACGTTTTTGACATCTAGATATCATCAGTTGATCACAGACCTAACTTCTGCTCAACTCTAAATCATGTTCTAACACAAACCTTAACATGCAACATGCATGATCATAACCCTAAACTAACCCTAATCATTATACTATCATTAATTTTCATATATAATCTGTATTTTATAAAAATCCTAGATCTATCATATTAATTGTTACATGATTTAAAGAAAACTAAACAACTAGGGTTTACGAACATACCTAAATCCTTGATTCTTGAAACACAAAATCACCAACTTAATCTTGATAAAAAAAATCTTTTCTTCTTCTTTCTTGAGGGTTTCGGCTGATCGATATGGAGACTGAATGAGTCATTTTTTAGCTTATGGATCCCTTATCTAACTAACTAGAATCATAAACCTAGTCAAACTCCTAAGATAAGGCCCAAAATCTCTTTTCTTTTCTTTTTCCTTTCTTGGGCCGACTTGGGCCGATTTTATATATACATACATATATTTATTTATTTTTTTATTAAATTATTATTTACATTACCTTAAATTTCTACAAAAATCTATGCTAATTTGGGTAAACCGTTTTACATAAACGCTACTTACTAAACTTTCTAAAAATAACTTTTTATTTCTTATTTCACTTTCTATTTTTGGAAAGTTTGCTACAAACTTCCATATTTCACTCACTTAACTCATTTCCAAAATGACACATTTCCCTTAAACGCTTAACACAAAATCATCCAACTATTGACATAGCATTGTCTGCAATCCGCCATTCCTTTCCATTATCACTACACGTAAACAAATGAAATATTCATCACCAAACACAAACGCACTCAAAATGAGATGATCATACACCTCAAAATGATATCATGCACCTATTTAAACCACTTAGCACACATATATAACATATAGCATATAAGAAATCGCATAAAATGAACTCTTAGCCATTCTAAAGGTATCACTAACCTGATTAAATCATGGATGTCACATTTGGTTTTGTTTATATCTCGATTGCTTAATTTATCGTTGTACGCTTGTTTATGTTTATCAATTCATATTTGTTTATGTCCTTTTGTATGCGACCTATCATTCAACTGGATCTAGTGATACGGACCAAGTAATCTAGATGCAGGGATAACTCTCCATATA
>BQNB010167392.1:0-14003 GCA_026074375.1 Tanacetum coccineum
ATGATGTAAGAGATGTGAAATAAGTTCTAAACCCGTGTTTAGATTCAAAACCAAGCTTTCAAGCTTATAACCCTAGATTAGGTTTCCAAAACCCTAATCTTTACTTTTTCTTCTTAATCCTTGCAAATGATGAACCAAAGCTTGCAAACACCTTAGAATACCTTAAGTATGTTGTGTAAAGGGTTGTATAATCTTACAAAATCAAAGTATGGATTTTGTTTGGTGGCATATATGTGCCGTGGGTTTTAGTGAATAAAAGAGAGAAAGAAAATGAAATTTTGTTAAGTATAAGAGTATGTAAACTTTGAAAAGTCTTGGTCCTATCTTGTAAAATTCGGCATATTATGTATATATGTGATGTTATATTTATTATTTTGAGTATTGGGTATAATCGTGGGTATTCGTTTAGGCGTAGTTAGGTTTTAGAACTTCCGGGTATGCCTAAACGTATTTTATTATGAAACGTAAGCATTTTACGTAGCCGATAAAAATAAGATGAACAAAGTCATTAATTATTCTCATAATAATCATATAACACTTGCTTGATGCAAACATTTAATCGTTTAATGCCCGTTTACATTGTATGATCATTTTCAGTTTTCGCGATTTAACTTAACGTTCACGGTTTAAGAGTAAACGCGTAAAACCCTAAAAATAATTTATGGATTACATAATGTCATACAATGACCTAAAATACGAGGTGTTATAGGTTCTCATCAAATGCTTAGTTAATTTCTCCATCAAATGCCTCCAAACGATTCACGAAGCATTGAGCAATGTACCCCTCACTAATCTCATCTATCCCCATCCTGTAGAAACTTAGTGCGTTCATGATTTTCTTTCCTTGGCTAACAGTTATGTGTTGATACTCCAGAGAATCCTAATCTCCTGATCCTTCAGCTTTGTCACTCGAGATTACGATCACATCATCTCCTAAGCAAATCTTTTCGAGACTTAAATTTGGGTCCATAATTCTTATAAAATAAACCATTATTAAAACAACTATTAGTGGGTTAGTTAAAACAAATAACAATAGCTTTTTACACTTACATATTATTAATAAATAGATAGAGTTTTTTAATGCAAGAAACTTTTGTCCAAAAAGCAAAAGACAATCATTCTGCTTAGTTTTAGGTGGGAAAGTGCGGCGCACTTCAAAAGAAGTGCGGCGTACTTTATAAGTTTTAAAGTTTTTATAATTTTTTATTTTTTTATTTTTATTTTCATTATTTTTTATATCTCCTAAATATTTTCTGAACATGGTAAATATAAGGTTTTTAAATATATTAATCATCATATGGTGTTTATAATTTTTCCTAATTCTTTTAAAAGTTTTATTTTTATTTATATTTTGCATGTGATCAAAGTTCAATAAACTACAACTAGCAACTAGCAAACAAACATAGATAAATCCAAACAAGTGATGCATAAAATAGTTCTTTTTGATTTTTTTTATTTTAATGTATAATATGCTATAATATATGAATTCAAAGATTACGAACACAAGGAATAAATTCCACATTTCCACAATGGTCAAATTACAATTTTTGGTTTTGGGGTTTGGTGTTTTTGGTTTTGAGGTTTGGTGTTTTTGGTTTTTTCTCTCTTTAAACTGATTTTGTTTTTGTAAAAGGGGCAGGAAGTGCGGCGTACTTGGTAAAAGTACGGCATACTTTCTGAATTTTGCAGAAAAACTGGCGCACAAAAACTTTGTGCGACGCACTTTCTGAAGAAATCTTGGTCAGTTTGCCAGAAAACTGTATGGCGAGTTTGAAAATTTTGGTTTGTAAAATTATAATGACTAATTCAATAATAGAATCAATCCCCGGCAGCGGCGCCAAAAACTTTGATGTGTTTCAAAAGTTTAAAAGTTTAATCAATTGACTGATAGTACCGATTTAATATAGGGAAACACACGGTAAAAGTAAAGACCCTATGAGTATATACCTGTTTAGGTAAGACCAGGTTTGTACCCACGGTGAATAAAAAAATTTGGAATATGGATATTCTAAGAATAAGTCGATAATATTACGAAAAGGTACTTATCTTATAGACTGTTACGGATCTAAAGATAACGATTTAATTCAAGAAATAAAAGGACATGTTTGGTTAAGAAGCAAGAAATATTATGGATAAACTTGAGTGATTCACGAATAAAATTATAATCGATTTAAGAATGTTTAATTACTTAGAAAGATTATCTAGTATCATTAATGATAAACCCTTCGGCCTTTATCTTTATATGATAAATGCTTCTAAGTGTAATCCGTGTTTGAAAAGGAGAAATATAAATTACTAAACCAAGGTTCATTTAGACATGTGGTTTAGCATTAAACCCTTTTGTACTTGGGTTAATGTTCGTTTACTTAGCCAATCCTCACAAGGCTAAGGTCTAGTTGTCATAGACAAACAACTTTGAAATCAAACACTCAACCAGAGTCTTTCGACCTATATCCGGAATGAGTGGTGATCAAACGAAGATTAAAGAGTCCAAGCTCAAAAGCATCAAACTTATATTATTCATATCAAAAGCTCATTCAAAAGTCAAGTTTGATCACATAAAAATAGCATGGTGGGCTCTTAACATAACCAAACATGTTAATCTACTCAACAATCATAATAACAACACATATAATAATCATAGTGAATCCAACATTCATATCATCAAAAGATAGAAACATGTTTTTACCAAATTTCAAGAGTAGAGGTTCCAAATCTTACAATGCCTTTCAAGAACAAGACAACAATTCACTATAGTAACACTAGCAACTTCTTGAACATTTCTCCTCTCTACCCAGAAAGTGATGAATTTGATGTAAACCTTATAAAAACCTCCTAGAACTACTAAAGCTACTAGAATGGATGATAAGAAGAATGTGAAAGAAAGAATGAATGATTTTGCTCCAAAATTTATGCTCTATTTATAGCTGAGGATGGGTCTTCAGTTGCTGAATTAGGGGGAGTGAAGAGTTGCACAATCATTGCAATCATTTATGATGTGAAGTAACTGACAGAAAAGTGCGTTGCACACAAGAAGTTGTGCGCCGCACTTGGTGATTAATTAAAGGGCATTCAATTCGTGTAGAAGTACGCCGCACAAAATACATTATACGTCACACTTTGGCTTAAAATCATAACTGCTCTCCTCTTTTAATTGTTCTTCTAGATCCTTCTTGAAATCGACCGTTAGTGCTTAAACTGGATATATATGCAACGTTAGTCCATTTCTACACTCATTGGACCTGTGAACAGAATATTACACAGCAAACAAGCAAAACTTTGTAATATTTCAATCGTAAAGTATATATTTATGTGTAATATTCGAGGGAAAAATTATGTAATAAAAGGGAGCGTAAATTAGTTAACATTGCATAGCAAGTAAGTTGTTTAGTTATGTGTGTAAGTTGAATAGGATATAAAATGAGAAATGGTAGTAAGTGCAATAATATGTGATTGTGATGGTAAGTGGTACAGAATGAATTAAATCAATAATTACGAATTGATGGTGATATTTTTGCCCAAAAAATATCTAAATGCATAAACAATCAGAATGTAGCACATTTAGCATATTATTGAGTAGCATTAGTTAATTTATGGTAAGGGCAGACATTAGAAAAATCGATAAAAGATAAATTATTAACGTAGTGATTAATAATAATAGATGGGAAAAATTATAAGTATGTGTTCGAATTGTATAATTATACGAAAAGTGAATTTATTAAAAGGTTTTAAGTAAATATGTAATAAATAGTTTTGTTTTAAAAGAATATATATATAAAATAAAGAAAAAAATAAAATATAATTAAGGAGTGCTTGTGGGTCGGCTTGAGGAGAAAGAAAAAGGGGAAAGGAAAAGCCCATTTTTAGAAAACAAATAAACATGTATTTTATTTATACCCAAAACACAAACCCTAAATCAATTTTTTCTCCTCTCCCTTGTATGTGTGTCGAACCAGCCCTAAAAGCAAGAAAGATCATCAAAAAAACTGGAGAAAAATTAAGAAGAAGAGTCGTAGTAATTCGCGGTTAAAAGGTTTATTTTCGTGTACTCTTTTCATTAAACTTCTTTTAATCATGTAACATATAAATTGATGGATTAGGGTTTTATAAAAATTCTATAAATATGATGTTATGATCATCTAATATTAATTTGGGTATAATAATTAACGTATGGGTATGTTTGATTAGGTTTAATTGTTGTAAATTCAGAATTAAAAACTGGGCAGATTTTTTGGTCAACTTGCAAGAGTCATAACTTGGTCATAGGAATAGGTTTTTTTTATTTTCTTAATCCTAAAATTAAATTCAAATAGTCTGCTTTCCAACCCATGTGGTTTCATGAATTAAAAGTAAGTGGAAGTCAGTCATAATAAATTTACAAGATTCGTTGTCGAATCTGATTTTTCAGGTCATATTTTGTGTTGTGTTTGTGAGGTCAAAAACCTTATCAAAACATTTTTGTAGTTGATGAAATTGCTACTGGAGTAAGTTCATGATGTCTAGGAACTCTTAGAATTTTTCTAGATATTTCCTAAGTGTCTAAGTGGGTCTGAAATCAAGTCAAACTTTTTGGTATTCGAATCAGGTCACTTTCTGAACACTTTGTGTTGTTAAATTTTTAAAAAACAGTAAAGCTTGTCAACCCTTTTTGAAACAAATACAGTAGGTTTATGACACATTGAGGTTGTTAGAAATGAAATATGAAAGTCATTTGAGGTCATTTGATATTTTATAAAAAAATACGTTAAGTGACTTTAAAATTTTGCAATAAACTAGAATTTGGAATAATGAAATAAAAAGTGTTTCAGGTTTAGTGTTAACCATATGCTATTACTAGATCCAAATCCGCTGCGTACTCGTAGTTATTTGATTACCTAGATGTTAAATCCCAACATCTACTGCTTTTAAGGTGAGTATTCATAGCCTATTTTTCTATGTTTTTCTTAGGGAGAAAATGATACTAAAGTGTTTTGAAATGTTTTAAGTAATGTGATAAATGATTTAAGGTTTTGGACATCACTTGATATTATATGACTTATGTGTATGCATTGTTTGGATCGGGGGTAACGCCTACCCATATTGTGATTTCTATTGGATCGGGGGTAACACTTATCCATATTGTGATGTCTATTGGATCGGGGGTAACGCCTACCCATATTATGATGTGAATTGGATCGGGGGTAACGCCTACCCATATTGTGATGTGATTTGGATTGGAGGGGTACGCCTACCCGTAAAGTTTGGATTTGGATCGGGGGTAACGCCTACTTATTGTTATGTATGAGATATGAGTACATTCTGGGTGAGCTTGGTTGCTGGAGGCGCCAGTCCTAATCTAAGCCTAAATGTGTATATGTTTATGTGTTGATCATGTGCTATCATATGTGTATAATATTCTTGTATGTCCTAATGGTTTTGAATCACAATAAGAGTGAGTATTTTATGGTAAACCTATGAATCTCACCAACATAATGTTGACGTTTTAAAGTATCATTTTCAAGTGAGCATAGCGAGGTTAAAAGAGATAGAAAGCATGGCTAGCGAGACCTTAGGATCTTGTATGTGGAGTCTTTTTTGCTAGAGTCTTCATTTCATATTTTCGTATTTTGAATACTTTGTTTTATGATGATGTTACCTTTGGGATTTGTTCATGTCTATGTATTGTGGTGTTGCGATTAACCTCAATACAAGACTCCTCTTATGTTAGGTGTCGTCATAACACTTTAGTTTTAATTTAGTTGCATTCTAGTTATTCTCTATTGTTGACATCAATGTGTTGTGATGATGCCTATCTTGTTATGCCTCGCGTTTCCGCCTTGACGGGGTGTGACAGTGTAAACTATAATATTGCTAGTTAATACCATTTTAAGAGATTGAACAATGAGTTCGGAGTCTAAAAGACATGACATCATCATAAGGCGTAATACATCCAAAATATATATATTAAAAGATATTATCATAATTGGTAATTTTATAAATTTATGTATAAACGGTATATTAGTTTAATAATAAAAAAACTTATATAAATCTCTAGTTTCATAAGGAGTAGCTTACACCTTCTTTATATTAGTAGATTAATTGCTCGAACATTCGTGCACCTTGTCTCGTTTGCTCTCAAGGTGAGTTTTCGTAACCCATTTTTATTTATATATTTTCTTAGGGGAAAATGATACTCAAAATCTATTTCTAAATACTTCCAAATACTTTATGTTGTGCCAACTACTTTATTTCTTTGGACAATATGTGTGCCTATAATTTACATTGTGAGCATTTGTGGTTGAATTCAATATTGATGGCTATTTGATGACACGCCTATGAATTCAATGTTGATGGCTATGTGATGACACACCTATGAATTTTATGTTGATGGCTATTTGATGACACGCCTTTGAATTCTATTAAGCCAACACTCGTGTAGACGACTGGTTGGAAATCTATTATGCCAACAATTTTAGCTCTAGCTGGTAGTCGATAGTCTATTATGTACATGACTATGATGGGGTGGATACATAACTATGATGTGGTTTGGATTTCTTATTACTACTTGCTCTACGTTTTATTACACCCTATTGTCTTGTGTTTCTATGTACAGCAAATGCTTTTATTACTTAAACCTACGAGCTCACCAACATTATGTTGACGTTTTTGAGTATCCATTTTCAGGTGTTGCTAATAATAATGCTTAAGGATGATAAGATCTGGCTTGGATTTAGTGAGACCTTAGGCGGCTGCGTTAGGATTATCGTTTATGAACTTGTTGATCATTTTCTTGGATAGTAAATTATTTGTTGGTAATTTATCCCGGATTTTGGGATTTGCATTATTATGGCTATGTATTGTTATGGTTATGACTAACCACGATACAAGTCTCCACTTGTGTCGGGAGTCGACATGACATTTTTTAATGAATTTTCATTTAGTGAATTCTTTATAATTTTATATCAATGTGTTATGACGATTCCTCTCCGTTACGCCTTGTGTTTCCGCTTAGGCGGGGTGTGACAGATTGGTATCAAAACCAAGTTAATAATTAATGCTTGACTAACCTAATCCGGTGACGGTTGCACAATAATTTTTTTGAAAAAACTTATAGAAACAAAAATATCAAAATTTAGTGATAAATAAGGAAATATTTCGACTTTTAATTAAAATTAAAAATAAAATTAAGAGAATGTTTCCCAATAAAGAAACAATCTTTTTTTAAATATGAAAATCCCCACTTTGCGTTTTCCTTTATCAAATAAAAGATTGATGCAATATGTCAATGTGTTTTATATGACCGTTTTAAAGACAATCAGTGGACCTGTAACTGGTCTTGATCCAATATAGGGGCTCATAATTCTGCATATATCAATGAGATTATCAACGAAATTAGTCTTACTGAGTTCTCCTCCGAGCGGGATGTTTGTTTATGGGCTATTGCTAATGACGGTATGTTTTCTGATAGCTCTACACGTCTCCATATTGACTATACCCATCTGCCTACTTTGGATTGCCCGACTCAATAGGACAAATCCATGCCCCATAAGGTTAATATTTTATGTAGCGTTTTATGCTTGATCGTCTCCCGTATAGGCTTAATCTTTCTTCTCGCGAAATGGACATCCCTTTGATTGCATGTCCTTTGTGTAATAGTAATGTGGTATCTTCTAATCACATCTTCTTCGGTTGTGATAACGCAAAAGATATTTGGAATATTGTCCGTAAGTGGTGTGATATCTAGTTTCATTATTGTTCTTCGTTCGACCAATGGAAGACCTGGTTCGGTTCTTGGCAAGCGTCTAAAGAAAAGAAAAGGCGATCATTAGTTATTTTTACTACTACTCTGTGGTGGATTTCGAGGTTTCATAATAGCATCATTTTATGTCAGCACCCGATTAAGAGAAGTGACATATATGATAATATTCGATCTACTACTTTCTCTTGGCTTCATCATCGAGGGAGTATGTCCCGTAGTTGGCTCGATTGGCTCAAATCCCCTTTGCTTATTTTGAGTAATGATATCAGCTGATGTTTCAAGCTTCTTTCTTGTGGCTGCATTGTGTTTTCCGTGGTGTTGGGTTTACTAGAATGACATTTATTTTGTATTTTCTTTTCCCCGAGTCTTGTTTAGGCTGGCATCAAAATCATCTCGGAGTGAAAATCGAATGCTCGGTCTCTGTGGGTGGGGATTTTTCTATTTCCTTGTAATTGGCAAGAGTTTTTTCATCCTTTTTGCTAGCCTCGCAGTTAAAGATCTTAGGAGGAGTTTAGTTTTTGTTTCTTGTTGTATTTCAAGATTTGTACTTGATTTTCTAGTTTCTAGTTTCTTGCTAGAAACTTTTTAATATATTATCAGCCGTTCCAAAAAATGTCAATGTGTTTAGTTGGATGTCAACGTAATGTAATTCAATTTAAAAAAAAACTTGAATCTCAATAATAAAATAATAATAATTATTATAATTATAATTATAATAAATAAACAAATAATAATAAATCATAAAAATAATTATAATATAATAATAAATATTAATAATATAAGTAATAATAATAATAATTGGAGAAGTTCAATTCCATTTCCAAAGCAAACCAAACACTCTACGTAATGTAATTCGAATTATAATTATATCTTCTTACCAACCAAACAAGATTAGGATGTAATTCAGATTACAAATAAATCAGATTATAGGGAACCAAACACCCCCTAATAGTTATGATAAAAAAATTTAAGATATGCAATGAAATCTATACATGGATATAAATCGTCTCAATCAAATTATCTATAACTACCTAATCAACCAACTTGATGTATCAAGAATTGTTTGATTTAAGTTTATTTACATACCAAATGTTATTTTACATACAAAGAGATCAATCATAGTCATTTCTCTTTGTGGTTTTAGCATTTCTTTTCTCTTTTTTTATATTAGATAACAAATCCACTTTTATCATCTTTTTTTTCAAAAATTAACATCTCTCAAATCATTAATCGTTATGCGAAAAAAATATACAACCGCAATGAGCAATTATTTAACTTTCTATAGAAGGGAAACTTTCATATACTTTCGACAAATCTTTTTTTGTTTTTTTCATGTTTTTTCGTTTTTAAAAGTTGCAATGATAAACCACATGTAATTAAACACTAATTTGAATATTCAAATATATAAACATGTAATAAAATGAACATAACTTTTATAAAAAAATTCAAAACTTTCACAGTTTTTTTCAAAACCAAGTATTCATAGCTTTCCTACCATATATAACACATTATATTTCGAATCATAAATTAGTGCAGTTAATTCATCAAAGTTGGATAAACACATAAAATTACATGTGATTTTTCTAACACGAAATCTCAATCACATGTGCTTTTCCCAAATGTGAGTTTTTCATACGTGATTATAGAAGTTTCATAAATGAACTACTATAATCTATAAATCAAATACTATGTGATATATGGTTGGAAAGCCATGAATGTGTGTCTTCTTTTGTAAAAAAACAAGAAAAGTCTTTGATTTATAGACAAACACTTATGTCGATTTTAGTATAAATTTTTAGTATTCGAACTTTGATATTAGTGTAAAATCACTTTTGATATGTCATTCAAATTTAAATACAAGAAAGAAAACATGAAAAAAACGAAGAAAAATAATAATTTCTTGAGAATATATCAAGGTGTCCGTCTATATAAGGTTAAATAAATACTTGTCGTGATGGTATAATTTGTTTTGTGTAACGACTGACAGTTAATAAAATACTTAAATTATAAAAATAGATACAATTAAAATTAAAATTTAAATATTTATTATTTTCCTCCCTTTCTTTTAAAAAAAATACTTGGTATGTGAGAAAAGTTTAATATGAATGGTCCTCTAAATTATGTACTTTAATTTGTTTAATACAACCTTTAAAAGTTAAAACTATGTTTGTGAAATGAACTAACACATTTTTGGTTTTATTCAGGGACAAATATTCCGATGACATTTTGTTATATATAAATGACAACAACCATTTATAAAAAAATGACAATAACCAACATATTTTATAACTTTAGTAATCACTTTATAGGTACATCCAAACAAAGGAATCGAAGATAATCACAAAAATAAGTTTCAACAATGGGTGATTTGTGAAGACGCCAAACAACATCGTGTATAATTGTTAGAAATATGAAAAGTATCGGTCACTGTCAATATATCGTTAAATAGCTCGTAACATAATATTTGAAAGCTTAGTAAGCTAACAGAGGTCAACCCATGAACTATCCATGAGTGACCGGCCCCATTGTACTATAAATACCCTCTCCACACATGGAGAGGGTGTTGGTTTTTCTCATAATTTCACATATTTCCTTATTTCTCTTACTAGAAACCTTCTACTTCTCACTCTCTCTCTGAAACCTTCCACAAGAGTCATCTAGTTGTGTGATCACGATATTCTACAATTGGTAACAAGAGCCATGGTGTTAGAAATCAAGAAAAGATTCGGTCACATCCAATATATCGTAGAATAGCTCATAGCATAATATTTGGAAACTTACCAAGCTAACGAGTCAACATAAGACAACCTTAGGTTGACCAGCCTATGGCTAGGTATAAATACCCCTCTCCACACCTTTGAGAGGGGTGGTTGTTTCATTTTATTCAATATACATTTCCTTCTTTCTCTCTCTGAAGTGTTACAACCCTCTTTTCTCTCTCTAGACTTTCTTATGTTTATTTGTTAAGTGATTAGATATATCTACTATTGGTATCAGTTGCCATGGGGTGATATCGTCCTTTTAGTTGTCTTTTTGGTTTTGTCATTTGAAAATCAAAGGCCGGATTTTTGTGTTTGAAAGTGTTACAGATTATGTTTTTAAGCAAGATCTAGGCCTAAGATAACTAGTTGTGCAAGAAAAATCAAGGTAAAATGGCAAAAGGGTGTGTTTTTGGTGATTTTTGTCAAAAAAATATGTTTTTTTGAAGCCAGAGAAACATGTTTTGAAGCTTGCGAAATATGTATTTTTGAAGCTAGCAATTTATGTTTGATGCAAAATATGTTTCATGCGAAATATGTTTCATGTGATTTATGATAGGTTGAGTTCAAGCTATTTATATCATTTCTAGGCTACGAATTGTGCAAAACAAAACTCTGTCCAATTTTCATAATCCAAGCGAAACAATACATTGTCATATTCCTTGAGAAACATTACAGTGTCATATTCCTTGAGAAACATTACAGTGACATATTCCTTGAGAAACATTACAGTGACATATTCCTTGAGAAACATTACATTAATCACAAAAAGATTTTATTTTCTACGGTTTGTCATAATTTGTAAAATCCCATGAACTACTTGGATTTCTCAGTTTTAGTGAAGAATTGTAAAATCCCGTAAAATATTAATCTTAATCACCGTAAATAATATCTCTTAACATAATATAGAATATAAGTAATCCTTAAACAAACACACAAAGAACTAAAGAGAGAAAGGTTGGAAGGTTGTTTCCTAGAGAGAGAAAGTGAAAGAGAATAATACTAGATTATGTGAGAAATGAAACAACCAACCACCATTTCCATGGCTTGAAAAGGGTATTTATACTTACAATAGGCCGGCTATGGCTTAGGTCCATGGGCTTTTCATGGGCTTTTGCTTATCTAGCCTATTTAGTTTCCAAATATTACTTAACCAGCTATCTAACGATATAATGGAAGTGATCGATACTTTTCGTGATCCTAATAATCTTCCCCTAAGGGAGGCCACTCCATTTTACAAATACTTAAACCTAGCATACTATGTAGGTCTTCAGTCTTGTGCTCGCAGATTTGATTTCATTGACTTCATCTTGTGAACATGTTGTAGTGAACTTTGACTTTAGGCTGGAGCGTGTTCCTTTAAGGTTGACTTGTAAGTGATGTATAGCCTCTTGAGATCATCAACCAAGCATAATCTCTTATCATCATCTTGTGATCTTTTGCCACCTTGTGTACTTGTGACCTTCGAACCGACATGCTCATACTTTTGTTGTTTCTTTGTCTTGAAATCTTGAATAAGACATCTTTCTTGAAATTCTTTAACTATAACACTTCGTCACTTCTAGAAAGACGTTCGGTATTAGAGTGACGAAAACTTCTTTTAAATTCTTTGACTTTAATACTTCGTCACTTCAAGAAAGACGTACGGTATTAGAGTAGTGAAAGTCTTGAAACATGTACTTGAGCTTTCGTGATGTATTTATATTTGTCGGTCGAGTATGAGCATGTGGTTATGAATCTGACTTAGCTAAAATTAGGTATCTGCATCTACATCTTTATGTATTCCTAAAATAAAACAGTCAGCAATAAAGCTTGTTGACGAATTTAGCTTTGTCATTCATCGTAGATTGGTTGCATTAACCTTCGAATCCGTAAGGATCGACCTGTGATTAGATAGATTCATTATAGTAGCCTCCTTGACAGGATTTCGCAGCTACATTAGCCGTTCTCATTACCGGACACCTCAAAGCAGGCTACCTCACTAATAGTATTGCTACTAATAGAATGGTAAGAGTGAACCAGTGAGTTACTATCTCACCGATTAGATAAAAACTGATTTGAAAAATCAATCGACGTGCCACTTGCTAAAATGGTTTTGTAACACATTGAGAGTTTTAGCATTTCAAAATTCATCAGTCTTTAATTCATAACCTGTAACAAGTTTGATTAATACAGAATCTCACCATCGTTGCTTTCTAGATGTCACAAGTTTGATTCATATATAATAGCACAAGTCACCTACCGTAGTGCTGTTTAATGTTGACACTGGAAGGATTTCCATCTTCATTGTGAATACATAAGTATAACTATGATGTTCTAGAAAAATCACAAAGATAATGCGTAGGACTCTTAAAATGTTACTAGTTTTCACAGTGTGTGAAAAATCAGTTTATAATGGATGAGTGTCCTAGCGAGATTTATGGATGATCTCTTTGTTGGCTCTAGACTCGATAGTGCACATTTGATATTACCACCTTTTCAATACCAACTAACTCGTAGTGAGAAAGTCGATAGAAATGTGTGTCTTTGTGAGTTTTGAAACAAGAGTGTTTCTGACCTTGAGAGGCTAGGGAAGGGTATGTATTATGTCACTGGGTCCATGAAGACTGTCTTCAATACCAGACAACAGCTTAGTGTTTCTGACAGTTTATGTATTGACTCGGTTTCTGCCTAAATGCATGGAGGGCTTCTTTCTTTTCACCCTTTATCCTTACAATTCTTTTTCATTCTTTAGCCCCTTTATTGCTTACCGAGATTTCATGACTAATACCATGTTGGGTTTGTTCCAATACTAGCTTCATCTCAGTTGGCACTATTCCCTTTTTCTCACTTTTATCCTTTTTAATCATACCTAAGGACTTCTATTCTAACTAATAAAATGTCCCTGGGTAGATCCCTCTAGTTTTTGCTGGATTGTGAGAAAGAATACCTAATCTTAACCACCTTATAACTCCAAGTAATTAAATACGTGGTTAGTCTTTTGGTATTGTTCTCAGCCTTAAAACCATTTGAAAACATCGATTGAGGTACATTGTGATATAAATCAAAACATTTAGTACCTCGATGGTTTTACTTTGAAAATTGCTCCTCCTACATATATGCATTGATATTCGAAAATGTTTAGCACATACGAGGAAGAAGCTGCACCAGAGTCATTAAGATCACCTTTTACAAGTTGTATATTTTAATCACATTTTCTCTCCTTATCAAAAATGTCAAATCTCTTGATATGTTGGATATCAATAGATTCAAATATATGAACATTATTTGGGGAGAAAAATGTTCAGATTATATATTATAAGCCTTGTTAGGAATATTTTAATGCTCCCCCTCAAAGTATGAGGGTATGATATGGTGTTTCAGTACGTTAATTTGAATTTTTTTGAATTTACTAAGAAATTCTTAAGAACAATTTATTATTGCTTAAATACTTAGTATTTAGAGAAGTATCTCTTCTTACAAAAGTAAGTGGGAGCATCTACAAATCTTGAAGATATTCAAGAACA